>QAXH01004062.1:0-17240 GCA_004335635.1 Chloromonas sp. AAM2 | reverse complement strand
TTAACCTGTCATCAAAATTGCTTTGATGTTCGAACCTTGAACGTAGGCATTAACCTGTCATTGAAATTGCTTTGATGTTCGAACCTTGAACGTAGGTATTAACCTGTCATTGAAATTGCTTTGATGTTCGAACCTTAAAGGTGCAGGCCTTAGGTGTAGGTGCAGGCCTTAGGTTGATCGATCAGTGATCATCATACCAGTGCCAAGCTTGTCTGGTGAGGAGCTTCCTCATTATCCATCCGCTCAACCATGCTCAACTTTAGAGGGATTTGCAGATTAATTTCGCAGCCCAAGAGCAAAGACAGGCGCCTGAATGTGCATCGTTTTGAATTTAAAGTGCTTTTCCAGGGTACACGGCACATCATGGAACAAAACCATGACGCTCACTTCTTCATCGCGGATTGGTGTGGTCCGGCGCTGTCCTCGGCCCTGGCCTGCCCTGCCTCCGCCATGCACGCGTTAAAGTGCATCTGCATGAGGGTCACACTCTCACGCAGGGCGGACAGAGCGGCCTGTGCAGGGGCAGGCAAACCACGTGCTCATAAACGGCAAAAACGGCAGTGATTGTCCTTATGACACACACACACACACACACACACACACACACACACAGTGCAGCAACACCGACCGCTGAATTAATGTCACCCAAAGCTGGCAGGTAAGCAGCGCAAGGGCAATCACCAGGGTGGGTGCCAAGCCCTTGGCAGAGGGTGCCCAGGCCAAGCATGCACAAGGTCTGTGACATGGCTTGTAGCATAGTAGCATATGATGTGAGTTGTCTATGTGATTGCTATCCATCTCTATGCCCAAGAAGAAAGGGCTCCGCCCACCTGCGCTCCCCCGGCCTCTGCATGCTGATGCAGCCCTGACAGTAACGTGCCCTGTAACCGTAGTAACCGCTGGAAACGGGGCTGTTCGGCCGGGCCGCTACTTGCAGTGGTGATGGCGTTCACTGGCGGGGTGCTGCGGATCGCAGGGGGGGCGGTACGGGGCGGGGTGCGGGGCAGACTGTGACTGTGACTGTGACTGTGACTGTGGCTGTGACTGTGACCGTGACTGTGGCTCTGATTCTGACTCTGATTTTGACTGTGACGGTTACTATTACTGTTACTGCGACTGTGGCTGTATTCAACCGTGCAAGGGGATGGTGGTGTGTGCGATGAACCCTGAGAGATAGAAGCCCTGTGGTCGGCTTGGAGGCGGGCGGAGTTGGTTGAGTTGGTTGGGTTGGTTACATTAGTTAGGTTGGCAGAAGTTGCAGGATGGGCAGCAGGCCGTGGACGGACGGGGTGGTTGGAGTTGGTCGAGGCAGGTGAGCTAGCACCGGTGACGGATGGGGCCTGAGCAGGCGCGGAGGGAGGAGGAATGGCGTTGGCTGCACCTAAGCTGAGTTGGCGCCTCAGTTGTTCGGTGGTCATCAGAACTGGTGTGGAGGTGCGGGTGCGGGCAGGCGCGGCGGTCAGCGCTGCAGACGTCAGGACAGCAATAACAAGTTCGTAAGCAAAATGTATTGTATTATACAACTGATGCCGCAAGGCTGTCTAGGGTCCCTTACAAGCGGACGGGGGAAAATCACGATCAACGGTGTGTGTGTGTGTGTGTGTGTGTGTGTGTGTGTGTGTGTGTGTGTGTGACATGGCCTTCAGTCCGGGGAGGACTGCTCAGCGGAGGCAAGGGCGGAAGGAAAACAAGCAGCACAACTGGTAACTGCACCGCTGCACCAGCAATGAATGACAATCAACGGAATGCAACGAGGCAATACGCTTGCAACTGCTCCAGCCCCAGTGGACCAGCAGAGGTGTCCCCCACTAGGGATGACATTCGCACTTTGCGCCACGCGACCAGTGAGCTCACTTGGCTTGATGATTGTCAGGCGTGCAATCCTTGGGAAGATACCTAGCGTCTAGCTGCTGTACCGTGAGTTAAACCATGATAAGCCATGATGATGATGTTTGCAACGCTTGCAACGCAGGTGCGAGAGGCTGACGGATCAGGTCAGTGTGGGCCAGTGTCATGTGAGGTGCCAAACCATCATCGCTGCACCTGCCTTCTCCGAGCTGGGCTAGTACATAGGCCAATGTTAATGTATCTTTGCGCTCAAGGCAATGTCGCAGTTACTGATATCTGACCGAGACGCGACTATTGCTGGTTGAAAACTATATCCAATCCCCGGACTGCTGCCCTCGGGCACTGTCCAACTTCTGAAGGAGCTCATGCTCCACCAAAAAGTCACTTAAACGTAAACCAATCGAATGATGTTAAAAACACAATAACGGAACCTGCAAATCCCTACCAATGAAAACCAGTGTGCAATGCAGGTTGGGTTAGGCACTGGTAAGTTATCATCACCATGCACTGGTAAGTTATGTTGACTACTGTGCATCATAAGGAAAGCTGATGATGGTTGTGTTGACAGTGCTGTCCGCACAACCACCTTGAACTGATCATCATGATCGTCCCGCACCTCTGGAGCGTTGCTTGCTGGCAGGTGCGGTACAGGGCGGCCCCGCCCCCATTCCCGCTCCCGTCCCCGTCCCCGCTCTCGCTGCCGCCCCCGCCTTAACCCCACTGGCTCCCGGCGGGGATGCTGAATAAAGGCTTAGAGCCGCACCCAGAGACGAGGAGGGGGGTCGAGAGGGGGAGGGCTGGGAGGCGGAAGGGGGAGTGTGGGCGTTGCGGAGTGTGTGGTGGGTGGTGTGGGGGCCAGGAGCACTTGTGAGGGACGTCCAGGGTGCGGAGGCTCGTACGGTGTTAACATGCCCTGTGGCCTGTTTGCGTGTGTTCTGCCGCTGTGCCTGCATCTACACACCAACACAGTGGCAATCCCGTCTTTTATGACAAGTTACATACCAGGTTATATAAATGTTGATGTGTATGATGATTATTGGGTGGTATGGGGTGCCTTATGGCCTGCCTGCTGGTGTGCTTTCTGCTGCTGAACCTGCATCTGCATGGTACATCATCATCATCATCATCATCATCATCATCATCATCATCATCATCATCATTACATGGCTTTTCATGGTTTAACCCACAGCACTGCAACATGGTACAAGGCAGTCACAAACTTGTCCAAAGCATCGTGGTTGCACATTCTAAAAGCAGGAGGGCCCACGGTGCATGTGCACACACGCAGTGACAACCCAGCCGATTGCATGCAGGCCCAATGACTAGGCGAAGAGCAGACATGAACAAGGCCGTAGACAAGTGGGTCAGTTTCGGGCCCAATGCCACTTGCGTTTCTGGCTCGAACTGCCTCTACTCTGCACATATCAACAAATTTGGACGGCAGCAGTTCACACTGGCCAGCTCGGCGACAGGCCAGGCGCCTGAGCACCAAGGCACCATTATTATCCCTGCTTACCATGGACCCCCTTTGGCTCTGAGCCCTGAACCACCCGCTTGTCTGTTTGGCCCATTTCGCTTGCCTGTTCGACCTGCTGCGCCACTAGCAGCATGTGGGCGTCCGCGAGGGAGGTCAGGCTAGTGGTGGCAACCTGTGTGTGTTATCATTCAATGCTTTGGGTTTCTTTGATAGGCTTTTGATCAGCAGATTACTTGGAATATTGATGGAGCCATACTGAAGGAAAGCATCCCTAGTGTGTGTGTACGTAATGGGAGCACGCTTCCAAGCTAATTTGTAATTACACAGCCCATGCCACGCATAATTCGTAATTTGGCTTACATCCAGAGCGTTTTTGCACGCTTATGCAGCATTTGTTGCAGGATGTGCATGAGACCAGCACAGAAACACAACTCATCACCCAGCATCAGCCAGATTACGTGCCTAGTTGTTGCCAGTTGTTTTGCCTTGTCTGTCTCAGCGCCTGGTACATAGAAGCTTTATTTTGTCGTGATAATAATTGCGGTGATAATGATTGCGCCTGGTATATACAAGCCTTTGTTTTTGTCGTGAAAAAGATGTTGACAGTTGTTGCGGATGATGAGAAGCGGGGCCTCTCATGAAAAGCCATCACCTGTAGTCGGTTGTTAAATACAAAACAGGAAAGGTAAAAAAAAGCTAAATGACAATAATTGAAACCGTCACCTGTGCGAGCAGCTGTGCCTCTCGCATGCATCGCCATTCCTCCCTATAGCGGCACTCCTTAAATGCCTGAGTAACGGCTGAGGGGGCCAGGGGAGGGGAGTCCTCAGCTATCTGTGGGGCAGAGCGAGCATGGCTAGTTTTGCGATGAAAGAAAATGCAATGTTATAACATTTATTGGGACGAGGTGTATTCAACTGTGTACCTCTGGTGAATTTTGTACACGTGCTTCCGTTCTGCAGGAAGAGCAGCAGGCATGCCATGCGTCAGAGCGCCTCATGAAGAGTTCTCCAACCGGCGCTTTTGCCTTGTTGTTTTACTCGTTCTCTGACTTAGGGCAGATTGGTTCCAGTCCCGTTCCGTGCACTGTGACCTGTAGTGTTGTCCCAGGTGTAGTGTAATCCCAGGCCTAACCACCCCATGTGTGCCCACCCGGCCTGCTGTAGTTTTAAATGTGAACTGCCTAGATGCTTTCTTTGGTGAAAGTGGAGTGCCAGCACAGTAAGTGCATGAACGAGGTAACGTCTCTGAGTGCTGGAATCCTCCGACTCTTGCTCTGCTGCCTGATTGGGAAAAAATGCACCCTTGCATATGTGAGGGGTCAGGCAATGACGAGGTGACGTCTCTGTCTCTGAGTTCTGGCATTCTTGCGCAGACCTCTGCCTGTTGCTGTTCTGTCAGATCCAAAGGAGTGCGACAACAGGACCCCAGTAACTGGTTGATTCCTCGTATGCATGCTGACATGTGGGTTGGGCATGTGCGATCCGATGCATGGCATCATGTAGCGCGGCACGCCGCGCGCGCACCTGCTGCAAGAGGCGCAAGTCCTCTTGACGCGCCAATCCCACGCGCAAGATTTCGTGCAACGCCAAGCGTTCCTCCACCCGCTCCACAGCGGAAGTCGAGGGTTGCTGCATGCTGACTGACTTGGTGGCCTCCGAAGTGGGACCTCATGCCATGCCCCCTGAATCCGCCATGCTACAACTCCCCACTGGAGTCTGCTTCCTTTACGTTGCCAATGTGAGTGAGCTGGTGTGCCTCCAAGTGCCGGGCTTCACCTTGCTTGACAAAATTTGTGTATGGGGTATTGCCGTCAGTGCTCTCTTTCTCAGGCTATTAATTGGAGTACCCACAATTCAGCGTCAAAGACACTTAATGTGATGCAGCACATTGCCTGGCGTATGCGTCCTGGCGTGTGTGTTCAAACTCACTCATTGCTCACACTTTGTGTCCGCCCTGGCAAGCTTACAATCTCCGCCAACCAACAACCCAGATAGTCCACAAATCCGACACATATCACGAGCACGTTCATCACAGCTGCCATCATAAGCCACAAAGACCAACCACGGAATCTAAGAGTGACTGAACTTGTTCATGACCTCCAGACGCCAGTGCACCTAGCAAAAGTGGTCAAATAGATGTCATGTATGGTTCGCAGGTTCTATCAGGCCATCACTGTCCTCACTAGGATGAATACAAACCAGATTCCGTCAGTTGCGCTCAACGTGCTCAATAAGCAAAGCCATAGTGGGGCCTGGATGCCTGACCAAGGCGCACAGCCACAGATTACACCCTCACGATATCATTGAAAAGTGGGAGCTTTTAGCAAGCAAGCAAAAGCCAAGCCAGCGACGGCGCAGGCAAGCATTCATCACGCTCACAACTGGTGCACGCACAGTGATTGTAGCACAGTGAATGCGTTCAATAGCTTGTGCGGATGGCGCACACAGCACAACTGTGGAGTGAGACCATGCCCCAGGAACTCAGTCAGCTGTCACATCAGCTGTCGAAACAAAATGCTGCACTGGAAAGCTCCCGTCATGCTCATTCGCACAGCTCAATGCCAAGCAGCACATCACAGCTTGCGACTGCAATCCCAACAATCATCCTATTGGCTTTGTGGTCCGCTTTGCATAGACTGCCATTGCCGCCATATGCTGTCCAAGAATGGCTTTCGAACAGTCATCCAGCAGTTCCAAACAGGCATATTGCAGGACTTCAAGTAACCCAGCTAGGATTGCCATCCGACCCACTGTGTTATCAGAAGTGGGGGCTGAACCTGCCCTACACCACCCTGGTCACAACGCGGTTTCTGTCCCTGTGCCCAAACAGCAAGCACGGGCTGTTCTGCCCCAATCAAAAAGGACCTTCTGTTGCACCAAGGCAGCCCCAAAGGGCAAAGCCTTCGTGTGCATACGATAACGAGCAAGGCAGGCCTGCCCAGATAAGGAGCAGGTCTCAGGGGTAAAGAACAGGTCCTTTGAGGGTAGGCCATCAGCTGCGCACAATGCTGTAGCTGTCCGTCATGGCCATGTTATAGCTGACGTACATGCCGAATGCGGGCCCGATAAGCCACACTGTGTTGGAGGCCAGCACCACGGGTAGGCCAGGCCGACCCCTCCAGCGCTCGTTGTAGAAATAGGCAAGGAAGTAGAGGACAGTGCCTGCAACATCAGACCGCATGTGAGGCAAACTGAGTCAACACAGACAAGAACATTCAAGAATTGCAAGCTGAGTCGACAGCCGCACAAGCGAGCTGGCACATGCCAGGATAGGGGCACTGCAATCCCAGAGGCGCACATTGTTGGTCCGGATGATTTGTCAGCGATGCACGTGTTTTGCAGTGTATGCACGATTGCATGACTCACCATAGAACATCTGCCAGAAGGCCACCACACTGATGATGCCCAGCATGCGTGCACTCATCAGGTCCCATGTCATGCCAATCGCAAAGAGGGCGGTTGGAATTATGGTCACATGGCCGTTGCCTATGTCCACCCAGAATCTGCATCACGTTACAACAATCAGCATGGTCACAATGACAAGAGGCTGCGGTAGCATGCAAGGTTTGTTTTGAACCCCTGCATGGACCACATCCTGAGCATGTGGACAGTTGGCTGGATGGGCACTGGATGTGGCCGGCTGGCATGCGCAGCATGCGCCCACTGGTCGTCAGCGCAAGTGCATTTACCCGTGGCGATGTACAATGGTTCAGTTGCCTTGTTTCTGCCTGTACGTTCTCTACAGATGCTCCTCACCCGTAGCTGGTGCAGTCGCTGTAGCTAGGGTCCATGAGCGAGTACGTACTCCAAACCTTGGACCAGTGTTTCAGCGTGAACGCCTCCAGCAATGGGACGTGTTCAAACAGGAACATCGGCTGCGGTAGGCCTCCAGCTGGCAACAGCTTCTTCATGGTGCCATAGTGCGCCTTGATGGTCGTGCGACAATAGTACAGGCTGAGCTCCCAAATGCAAATCATGAAGTTGATGGAGCAGAACAGCGATAGGCCCGCCTGCAATGTGCTGACTGTCTTGTGAAGCTCGACATGCCAATACCAGAGTGGCAGGGTGGTCCCTGCCACCCACAGAATGACGTAAGCTATACTGTGCATTTTTCAATGCGCTTAAGCGCAAGCCTCGTGGCATTTTGAGCACGGAATTTGCACAACCGGATCGGTTATCGTTGACCGTGAGTTCTTGCCAGCTCCGAGGTATTACTCCGATGTATTACTGTATTACGTACCATCTACTTGTGTCTGGTCAGTAGATACACAACATCCAGGAGCACATCCCTTTGCAAGCGGGGAGTCGATGACGGAGGCATCAACTGCAGTTAGTGCAAAGCCATCATTCTTCAGCTACTCCCATCTTAAGGACAGCTTGAAGAAATATGGGAGAACAGGGATCGCTGTGTACCTGGGGCTATCGCTGTGCGTGACGGGAGGTAGGTGCGCATCTTCTTGCATGCCGACACGGCGCCCGCCAGGAATCCAGGGGCTCAAGAACTTCTATCTGCGATTGCCTGCAGGCTTCTACATTGCCATAGAAAGAAACTTTGATGTCAAGAAGTTCCTGGGGATAACAGGTGCGAGCATGCAAGGATGAGCATGCAGAAATGATGAAATGGGTCTGTTCATCTCTCAAGGCAATTCGACATGCCTGCGCTCCAACTCACTATGCACTCTGAACATGTCTACGATCACCAGAGCCGTAACCAAAAGGATGCTTGATCCTCGATTGTGATTAGCAGTTCCCATACATGGTAACAAACACTTCCTTACCTCCACTTCCATTCACATATGCTGATTGCAGAACGGCCAGATCGGGAACCCACTTTCATGGAACGTTTGGTAACCGGCAAGGGGTCCACCCTGGCCC
Source organism: Chloromonas sp. AAM2 (assembly GCA_004335635.1). Taxonomy (NCBI): domain Eukaryota; kingdom Viridiplantae; phylum Chlorophyta; class Chlorophyceae; order Chlamydomonadales; family Chlamydomonadaceae; genus Chloromonas; species Chloromonas sp. AAM2. Next base: position 9,038 of record QAXH01004062.1, on the reverse strand, counting down.
TGGCTGTCCTATGCAGCAAGGCCATGGTGCCCATCAAGCTCCCCATTGCAGCAGCCATCACCCCCTATGTGCATAGGTCAGTAGCAGGCTGGAATAGCTAGGTCGCAGTTTTGCCACCAAGGGGCGTAACGGGAGAGCAGGAAACACAGTTGCTTACCAGACACACGATGCCAGCTTTGAACAGGAGCAGCTGCGTGCAGCAAAGGCAAGGCATTAGCAGCTGAAGCAGAAGCAACAACACAGTACACATCTCATGTGGAAAGCTGTGTGATGCGGGCGGGAACCCATACCAGTTGATGTCAGGCAGCAGAAGCAGCTGTGATCTCATCTCATGCCCCCTCATGCTCCTCCTTTCCTTTGAGCTTTCTTGTGAAACAGCATCAGCTCTCTCAGGACAACACCTGGTCTGCTGCACGGTTCGGCTTTTAGCAGCTCAGTCAGGAGGCCCCCATACTTGTCAGCATGGTGTGTTGTGTGTCATGCAATGTCATGACCTGCTGCCCGCAGAACGGTACAAAATTTGTGGAAGGGGGCGGTGTCCAAGGGCGTCTGATGTCAGAAGCCACCTGTCTGGCGCCCAGAGGCTAGGTCAAGAGTCTGGCAATACCAGCACCCACACATACGTGAGCGTTGCATAAAGGGGGCTTGAAAAGATTGAGTGCAGTGGCACATCAATTGGCACCACAACCAAGCCTGCCTTCCAACGAGAGAAGCAGCCAATACAGTAATTTTACATGCATGTGAAGCATGCCTCGGTCTCTGCCACTCTTGCATGTAGGCATGCGTGTACATCTGTGGCAGCGCATGGATGTGTCCATGTGGTGTCCTCATCAGCTGCCTGTGCAGCGCCATGACTGGCTGATGAACAACATGACGGGCGGTGGCAGCTGTGCAATGCCAGCAGTCAGCACCACACTGGTTACCAGAGGCAGGATGGTATTGGTCAAGCATTGACTGTTTACTTCCGATACTTGCAACTTGAAGAACACTTGAAGCCCTGCCTCACCACTACGACTTGGTTTATGGCCTTGGGTTGGTCGTCAATGATTTTGCGAGAGGAAAAACCTTTCTGGTGGACTGTGGCTGACAGGGCCAGGGACTGTTTTCAGGCTTTATAGGATGCTCTTGCACAATGGGCTCCATTTGCTGGTACCCATGTCTGTACCACTAAATACAAAGGGTGCATATGGGTCCTTGGATTGGTAGAACTGAAGGTGGGGACGCTTGCTGTCGAGTGTCAGCACTAGGAGCAAGAGCTGGGCTCTGTGCTAGCAGTAACAGTTTAGGTTGGTTACTATGTAATACGTGCATCAGCCCTTGGATTATATGCAGTTTATCGCCACGCAACAGCTGTTAGCGGGCAACCCATATGCTTTTGCCTTTAGCAGGGCATTGCTCGTCACTTATCCTGTTACCGCAGTGTTGCCAAGCTGTTCATCAAAGCTTGCACAAACGCATCCAGTAAAAAAGAAGTTTGCCAGTTCTGGGACAATTTGTGTGAACAGGTCTGTAATACTGCCGTGTCGACACCTCGGTTTGTCTGGAGTCGTGCTCTTGTCCGCTCTTGTATATGACGAATTGAGTGACCGACGAATTGAGTAACACTGACAATCTACCTGACAAGTGGCTGTCACAAATGCTTTTCAGGTATTCTGCATGAGTATGTGTATTTTTATTTCTAGGTACATATACTGTCCAAGACTGCAGAAATGCTTTGTACGAGGTTGTGCTTTCACGGTACTACTTTGATTGGCAAGCACTCTGCTGCGTTGTGTTGGTTTTGGTTTGATTTCAGGTGTCGCATTTGGCATGTTGATTAATTACACTTTCACGTGCACGTTCCTGCATGGAAGCTGGATTGGATATGCTTCTGCTACGCTACGAAGCTTGGAGAACTGAGTTGGGAACAGGTCAAGCATAAAATCAAAAATGACCAAAACAAATGACTGGCCAACAAAACTGGCAGGTGTGGGTTTGAAGACATCCATGCAGATCCACGCTGCCCAATGCCCTTCTCACAAGCTCTAACAATAGAAGCCACGAAGCGTACGAAGCGATTCTGGTGTACAAGACTGTTGGAGATTACAGACAGTTGGGCTCGTCTGCATATCACACACCATACAACGTCCTACATAATAACAGGAACAAGTGGTGCTGCCGGATTGAGCAGGCGAAAACCTTGGTGCGAGACGAAAACTCCGGAAGACCTTGCGTGAGTGCCAAGGTAAGCTCACCATATCACTGGTGCGGATTTTGCCATTGCGATGCCCCGGAGGCACTCACAACCGCTGTTTCGCTTCTGGTCGTAGGGGGCCATACTGACATGCCCGTCCGGGCCCCAGCAAATGCCGCGATGGATACACGGCGCGACACGCCTGTTGAAGAAGTCGCCGTGCAGGTATGCTTGGCTGAACATGTTGATTGCATGAGTGATCGTACGTCCCACGTACCATGTCCAACTGCCTTCATCCGTTCCATGTATACATGCAACCTGCCTATGGCACTCTCCGTTACGTACTGTCTCACGTACCATCACTACTGCATGCACATCACTACTGCATGCATGCATGATCAGTCCGTCTGAAAGCCGTTCACCAGCCCTTGCGTTCATATGTTTCCATTTAATTGTATAGGCTTTACTTCCGTGTTGTGCAAAACAACCAACGCTGCTTGAAGTCAGATGCAGCAATAACAACAAGCATTGCCGTACGTGCATCCGCAGGCATGGGTAATCAACACAAACATGCGAAGGAGCCATGAAGCACAACGGCCAGGCCATGCACCCATCAGCCAACCCCATCACGGCCTCCATCATCGTGAGGAGTATGTGTGGGTAGAGGGCGCAGCAGCACGCCAACGACGCAGCCTGGAGGCACATCAGCGCAAACACCAGGGCGCCCTGCATGCTGCAGCAGAGCAAGAGGCCTTGAAAACTTGGGAGGTGGGGCTGGCTACACAACAGAGATGCAGCCTGGAAGGACAGCAGCGCAGGAGCTTGGAGGTACAGCAGCGCAAAAGCTTGGAGTTGCAGCAGCGGAAAAGTCAGGATGGACAGCAGCGGAAGAGCTTGGAGCAGCCACAGCAGCGGCAGCGGAAGAGCATGGAAGACAAAACTCGACAGAGCTTGGAGGCGCAACAACGGAAGAGCATGGAACTAGCACCATCTGACACCGGGCTGCCGGAGTCAAACTATAACCATGCTGACCCAACAGCCAGCTGGCATAACACACGCCCCATCAGACGATCATGTGACATAGGCCGAGCACCTGCGCCCGTTTCCGCGGTTTCTACGTTTCCCGCTGATAAAGCCACTGCAACCACTAACAAACTGGCGTGTTCAGAGATTTTACACAGCAACTTCTACCTACCCGCCATTGGGTCCAGTACTTCCACTGGCGCTGCAGGGCAAGGCCCATATCTAACCCAACCAAGTCCTAGGCAGCCAAACAGTACGGGTAATGATCAGTCTGCAGTGCCAATAGCGGGCCAGCCGCCCGCGGCCACAGCACCTGTCACGGTGTCCGAGGGGGTGTGGCACGCAAGAGCCCCTGACAGCAAGTAGTGTTTGGCTGTGGCGAGGGTATTCCTGTGCACACCTCCTGTTCAGCTCACGTAAACGAATCCGAGAGGCCTGATGCTTCCCCAGCCGGCTTGCTGGCCGACCTTGTTCCTTGCTGCCTTTGGGCCAGTTCTGCCGACCTTCCAGCAATTCTTCTTCTTTCTTGCTCAGGGCAGGCCACAGCCACGCACCACACTTGATCTGACTCCACCTCAGCTGGCGTTCTGCGTGACAGGACTTACCTATTTCAACAGAAAATGCAAATGTTCACCCTTGACAACTGCTCATCGGACAGATGACTCACACTGGGAAGAAACAGCGCGCTGCTTGCTCTTTCCCTCGAGCTAGGGATCTCGAGATCCGATGGGGTAACCAGGCCGTCAAGCGGGGGTTGTTCTTGATGGTGTGCTGCATCTGTTCAGCCAGCGCTGCCCGAGACAGGCACTGCGCTCTGCTGTCACACTGTCTTGCACTGAGCTTCCAATGTATCTATTTTGTTAGATGCCTGCTAACCTGCCGGGCGTTTGGTTTCAGAGGTGACAACTCTGAGAGCGGCATAAAATCCTTGGCTTGCTCAAACACTGAACGTGCAGTTTCAGCAGCAGCTGCTTTCCAGCTCTGCTGCTATTTCAGTTGGTTGGCTCGACTTACTGGCTTTCTTTCAAGTTTGCGCGCTGGTGTTGATGGCCAGGATGATTAAGCTGGCTGGCTTGACTTCTGATGTATCGGTTGAACTCCTGTCAAACAAATAATCTGATGTTCTCTGAAATGCCGTGTCTCACTGATGTGATTGATATATATATATACTGCCGTGTCTCACTGCCTACTCGGTCGCGGGAGGAGTAGCACCACTATCCACTGCATTGTGGCTTGACCTTGATCGTTGGAATGACGTGTGCCTTTCAATCGCCACTCTGTGCACAGCTTGTACTGGGTTTTCTGCGCTACCCAACCGTCAGTTGCCGGTCTGGCTTGTTCCTTTCTGCCTTCAAACCTGCGTTAACCTGTCTTTCATCTGACTCTTTTCTTGCTCAGGGTGGTGCATCTCCTCTCCCAGGTCCTTTGGCAGCTTTCCCGTGTAAGTAGATGCCATGCAGCAGTGAAGTTCAGCCCAGTGCCAGTCAGCAGTGACGACAACAATGACAACCGCAGCTTTCTGGTGATGTGGTTGTTTCACGGTAACGGTTGTCCAGAGCTTGACACATGATAATAGGTTTCTGAAGCCTGTCGCTCAGTCAGCCATTTCGTCACCACTGCATGATGACAGGCTCAACCAGCAGGCTCAGGCTCAGTTAACTCAGGCTCAACCACCTCAAGGCTCAACCACCTCAACCACCTCAGGCTCAACCAACTCAGGCCTCAGGCTCAACCAGGCTCGACCAACCACGAACCAACTCAAACTGATTCAGTTCTGACGTTACTGCAGAAACCCTGTAATCCCTTGGGCACCCCAGTTATGTGCAGCTAGTGCTGGGACACCCAAAGCAGTGGGTTGGAAGTCCCGCTTCGTTTAGTGTCTACAAGCTTGGCAGCACAGCCTGAGCCAATGGTCCATATCTGTTCAAGAAGAACTTACAAGTGCTTTTGGAAATGCTTCACTAGACGTATACAGTTTTTTTACATCAGCCGTCACAGGACACGGGACGGGATGTGTACCAAGGCAGGAAGAGAGGCAGAAACAGGCCTAAAGGCAAAAAGGAAGAAGGCAGAACGGCAGGCAGCCGGTCACAAAAGACAACAAAACCCGGGAATAAGAGCACAGAAGGCGCATGCAAAGCTGTTACTCCAAACGGGTGAAGAGACGCGCCCTCACTCTTCACTCCTCTCAGGATACAATACATTCGTGACGTCGCAGATTGTCTCCGTAACTTTGCCAGTTGCTCCCAGAACTTGTGGGCTGCGTCATCATCAGCCAGTTGACCTCGGTAGGCCTTGGCCAGTAATGCATGTGCGTCTGCACTCCACACTCTTCGCATGCCAGGAATGACTAGCCAAAAACGACTAGCCAAAAAATAATGGCAATGACACAGATTGACATACTTCCTCTACGGTACCCTGGCACATGCCAGCTTCAGTACCTTCAGTCTCACTGTCTCGGTGCCCAGCATACTGTGATCCTTGCCTACAGTCATGCCTATATTTACACGTCAGTCTGGTGCCCAGTCTCACTGCAGGCGTGCCGCCATCTGCCTCAGAGCCTCCAGGCTCAGGGTCATGCGCGGGCGCCCCACAGGCTCCCCCGAGCGTGCCACGGCATTGCCTGCAGCGCGCAGCGACCTTTCTATTCGCTCATCTATTGATCAGAGTACTTACTTGGAGTTTATTTGTTGCTGTTTTTGCCATGTAGCGAGCGTCTTGACAAAAATCAACATTCACGAGCACGAGTCATGTGTACATCTGTTGACAACAAGGCCGTCAAAGGGCAGACAACGAATGTGCTAGTGCATTGGACTGTCTCATCAGGGGATGTGGTGCCCATGTGACGCACACTCAGCTAAGCGCTGTGAAGGTTGCCTCAGACAAACGGCTGTCACACGGGCAGAAAAGTAAATCCCGCGATATCACCATGCGCCCCTCAATTCTGTTTTAATGTTCGTGTCTACTTGTACTTCTTTGCACCCCACCCTTCTTGTCCAGGAGCACTAGACAGGGCACCTTATCCACCGAATATTGAAGCATCTGCACAGCAGTAAATGGATTAAAAACATTTAGAATAAAAAACAAAAACACCCTTGCATGCTGAAGGCTTGAGCTACAGTTTGAATCACTGCATCTGTATATACTGAAGAGCCTTAGGCTGGAGGTCGGATGTAGTAACAACGACTTCTGTTCACTACAGTTTTATTTTCACTTTTAGTTTCATACAGTCCTGCCGTACCGCTCACCTCTGGTGCCCATTTCCTGTCCTCATCAGCGCAGATGCGTGAGACAGTCAGGTCCTGGGTCTGTGCCACCTGGGGGAGCAAGGGTGTGAGAACGATGCGGTTACAAGTATGTAGCAAGCGCTGATCTGATGTGTATACATATGTATTGATTACATCAGTCCTAACCAACCCTGAGCAACAATGTGCATGATGTTGTGCATTTGGTTCATGTAGTGCGTTCACACAAAAACCGCAGGGTCGCTGTCCCCAGTGTCTCTGCCGTCTGGAGACAAAACAGCGTGTAGTAACTAGGTGAAGGGAGGCAGCTAGTTACTACCTCCCTTCACCGGCAACAGGCACCATGTGCATGCGTCGCCAAATGCATCGTCAAGTGCATGGCAGATGTCCCCTACGCCGCCTCCTTGCCAGGAGACCTCATGCAGCTGCCCACGACACATGCATGGCGGCGGTTACACCCTACGCTGCCTTGGTTGGTGATTTGCATTGGAATTCAAGGAAGGCAGTTAAGAGTGGCGACTGGAGGCTGCTCACCTGGACTTCACTAGTCAGGGATTTGCACAGATCGCATTGGCGAGAGTAGAAGAATAGAAGCTGGGGTTTGCCACTCGAGTGATTGAGCGCTCGCTGGGTGAGCTCGTCGCTCATTGCATCGGGGATCCGCAGCCCGTAAATCGCTGATGGCTATGCTAGACAGCTCTCGTCGGCCTAGAAACGCATCCTGTTGACTTTGCCCTTACTGAGCAAAGATGCTCCATTCAATACGCTTTGTGACCACCACAGGCATTGACAGCTGGGCTGGCGTGTCAGAAACTTTCGCGCTTACAACTCTGGGTCAAAGCATGTACTGAAAGCTCACCCTCTGATCAAGCTGACCCTTGGCGAAGCATTCTTGACACCACGACTGCAATGCAACCTGTCTTGCTCGTAGTCCTTTTTGTGTTATCCTGTCTGTCCTACTACGTTTGCAGCCCGTGTCAGCACGTAAAGCCTCTGTACACCCGGCGTCATGGTCTGTCGAGGCAAAAAGGTCAAGAAAATACGGAACATGTCGCAGCCCACTCTCTAGCTTGCCTAGTCTGCGGACACGGATGCAATCAAGCTGTTAGCTAGACACCAAGGGCTGTCAAAAAGTGGTTCCAACAGGAGTGTCGCCCATGAATTGCATGTCCTTATGTGTGCACCTCAAAGCGCGATGCACCTCAGAGCACATTGTGGTCTTCAATGTAGATGGTATTACGATGAAATGCTGCAAAATGCATGTCAATCCTGCAAATTCTCACGTGGCCATTTCTTCTGCCTGACTGACTTTGACATCACCAAAGCGCAGCTTGTCGTGGTTGCAAGTGTCCTACTTGCCAGCAAGTTCAAGCCTTTGCATTGCACGCTGCATATTACAACCACCGAGGCGCAGAACGCGAACTACTGCGATAACAAAAGCTGCCAAACGCCCGTCATCGCACCAACCGACTCCGGGAGCCTCTCCGGCCGATATTCAGATGCTGTTCGTCCCGCATGCTCAGGACAGCTGGCCATAATGCGTCCTCTTCCTTCTTCACGCGTATCAAAAAGTCATCTGCGAGCGTGATGTAATCTTTGTCCGGGTCGTCTAAGGATTCCTGAAACGCCTTGCAGTTAGTGCCAATCATGTTCAAGTCGGAAACGAACTGATCGCAGCCCTCCTTGCTTGCAGGGTACACGCCTGCAACGTGCAAGTCATGTGGTGCATGTGTCAGAAGCGTTGGTTTCTGCGGACTGATTTACGCTCACCTCGTCGCATCTATGCGATGAGAACCTTGAACGCTGCCGAGCACCTGGACGAACCTCGCACACATTCCATCTTCCGGCCCTCATCAGTTTGCTTTTATATTCAGATCTTTCTTTGTCCGGCTACCAGGTATTCGATTCTTTTCATCAATAGCCGTTCCCCAGACACAGCACGCCATACCCACCTCCCTTGACCCGTTCCTGCACTGTGCCCAAGTCCATTGGTTCTTTGATCACACTGCAGTACTCCTCCTTGAACTCGTCCTCCTCCTGCTCCCACACGGGCCTGGCGAATTCCCTGAACTTCTTGATACCGAGCAGCCTCTTGACAACCTGCATGCGGGAGCAGCCCAAGAGTGATTCGTTGTGACCTTCAGCCCAAGGCTGTTCAGCACTTTACCCGTCAGCATTTGGTGTGGTTGGGCTTCTGTGCTACAGATGCAATCAGCATTTCAGGCTCAGATTGTGACTGATGAAAACCAAAAGCTTTGGCGGCTGATGCTATGCTATGCACCCACCCGCCCACCCACCCTGCTCTGTTGTGCCCTACAAGCTGCAGCCAGGCCATCCGCGAGCTGCCGTCCTATTTCAAGCTGCAGTGCAACATGCAAACACAAACTTGATATTGGAAGCAAAGAGCATTAGAGCATGAACAGTTGACGTCAAGTGCACTTTACGGGGGAGGAAGTGTATGCGGGAAGGGGAGGCAAGGGCAGATCAGTTGATTGCAAGTGTACATCACGTGGGATGAGAAGGGTAAGTTAAGGGCAGGTGTCTCGGTTGCTCACGGCAGGCTGGGACGGTATACATCCCCGTCGCACGTCAGGCTT
>QAXH01004059.1:0-34168 GCA_004335635.1 Chloromonas sp. AAM2 | reverse complement strand
AAGGTCAGCTGATGATAAGATGACGATGACAGCATTTGGGATTGCTATGAATCAGATAAACAATATACCTCGAAAACAGAAAAAGACAAATGGTATAAATGGTTGGTTTTACACTGGATTGAAAAGGAAGATGTTGAACATAGATTACATTGATTAGGATTGGTGGAAAAGGTCCTGGGAGTCCCGGGTTTAGGTTAAAGTCCCCTATCAGAAACTGCTTTATAAGAAAGTTTTCAAACAACCCAGGACCCTCAGGACCCAACTATATTGTTTGAGATGGTTGTAGACTGAAGTATTTCACACGATTTGTTACTGGAGTCTATCTAGGGTCTAAATGAGTCTATCTAGGGTCTAAGTGAATCTATCTAGTGGGTCAATGAGAGGCTTGAGGACTGCTACAGGATTCCTGCTGGACTCAAACAGGGTCTGTGGGAAGCTGTTTAGACCCAACTAAGAGTCTATCTAGGGTCTGAAGGAGTCTATCTAGGGTCTACTATAGTCTATCTAGGGTCTGTTAGAGTCTATCTAGGGTCTGTTAGAGTCTATCTAGGGTCTGTTACAGTATATCTAGGGTCTGTTACAGTATATCTAGGGTCTGTTACAGTATATCTAGGGTCTCTTAGAGTCTATCTAGGGTCTATTAGACTCATTCAGGACTCCTGTGACTCTACGTAGAAACCCTGTTGTCTGGCTAACGCCAGAACAGCGCCGTCCCTCTGCAGTGGGGGGTGTTTTAGTGGGGTCCTGTTCCATAGGCATTTAAGACGGGTCGTTACAGATAGCCACTGTATAGTCATTTTACATGTTTGTGGCTGGAGTCGAAGGCTGATCCACTTTTGGCACCGGAGATCCGAAATCCGAAACAAGCAAGACACTTCAGAACATTTCTGCACTCTGACACTTCAAACCACTTCAAGACACTTCAGAACACTTCTGCACTCTAACACTTCAAAAGCCCTGTTGCAGTCATGAAGTCAACAATCAAATCAGCATTTGAAGTGTCTCTAGAAGTCACGTCTCTGCAGTCATTTGAAGTGATCGCTCGTCCCTGAAGTCATTATGCGTCTCTGCAGTCATTTGAAGTGTGGGTTTGAAGTGTTGTTTTTGAAGTGTTTCGGCACATTTGCAGTGTGAGCCCGAAAGGAAAACTTCGCCCCGAAGTCTCTCGGCAGCGGGTTACAGAGGGTTGCCCACTGTTAGGGCGAAATTTGGCTCTAGCCACTGGATGCTGTGCAAAAGCACATGCACAGGACTTCGCGCAAGAATGCCTGCCTGTCCACGCCATCGGGGCTGGCATGCCAAATCATATTCCACACTAAGCAACAGTTTGTTTGACCCTGTGCAACAGTTGAATCAAATCTCAATAATCTAGTTCGGATACAGTTCCAGGAAGAGCTACTGCTGAGCGTCGCGCTGCTGAACATTGCACTGCGCAAGCTGCTGTCGTAAAATCGATATCTGCTCCACATAGTACTTCTCTGCTCGCCTGAGTTTTGTGATGCAGTCGATCGAATCCCTGAGTACGGCATGCTTTGGCCGCCGATCGTCGCCCCGCACATAATGTGTCACTGGAGAATCGGCGTGCGCAGGTACCATGGTGCGCAACTGATTGATCAGGTTATTGATGACGTTTCGACGATTGCGCTCGACCTGCGAAAAAACGGTGAGGTTGAATGCAAAGTCATTGGTACGGGGCAAGCATGAAGTACGGATTTTCCTTCTGTGTTGCACGATACCGTCGAGATGGCGACATCATGCCACATCTCGAAGGAACTGGTGCGTCTTGCATCGCACAATGCCGCAACGTTTATTGGACGCCTTATCGAATGCTTACCTGTTGATGTGACGCAACAGGCAGATCTAGCTGATCCTGACCGCAGCTGCTGGGGTCACCTTCGCCCATCCTGTCATCTCCGCTCTCCGCGTCAGCATCGCTGCGAATGCTGCCATTTCGACCCTTGCGCTGTTCGTAAACGCTTCGGTGTAGTCCGGGAACGACGATGTTGTTGACCTGGGCACCAATGCAACGGCTATCACCAGCAGTTGCGCCACTACCAGCCTGTCGGCCAGATGAGTGCTGCCGCCCAATGGCCACTATGCCGTTGCCTGCCGCATCGCCCACCGCAGCCGCAAGGAGTTCGGACAAACTTGCAGCTGCTGAATGCCTTACTCTGGCCAGTTTAGGCCTCACTGCCTGGTGCCCTCGAGTCTGCAGCTGAGGGAGCATGGAATCGTTCCTTCCTCCGGCGTCTGCGGCTGCATTCATGGCCTTTCGCAGGCAGCTGGGCAGTTGTGCTGTGGCTGGATCTGCATCGACCGGTCTTCCCAGCTGATCATCAGTCAGCGCAGGTACACCAAGGCCAGGGCTGTCGTTGCTACTGCTGCGCCTCATAGTCATGCCGGTGACAACAGGTGTGCAGTCATTAGCGGTATTGTCAAGCCTGTCAGCAACCTGACTTTTGCTTCCCCTGTCACTGCCAGTGAGCTGAGCTGACAAGGGAAGATTTTGAATGTGGCTGCCGTGGGCCCCATTGTCAGCCAACGCCATTGCCAACAGCTGTGCTTTGCCGCTCCCGATTGAGGAATGACCGCTGCCATAAGTAGCAAGTCGTGCAGGTGATGGGTTTCCAGTATTCAGCACAGATGGCGGTGGCTGTGCAGGCCTTATTGGCTTTCTAGCATGCTGTTGGCAGTCTTGGGCTAGCATCAGGGTGCTTGTGGATGATGGGCTGATGGGCTCCCTGCAGGGCGCGCCAGGTGAGCCGCTGTCTGACATTCCAGGCCTCTTGGTCTGGCTAGGCTTGTTGTTCGTAGCACCTGGCTTGCCTTGGTGCAGGAGGCTACCATCTGACACGCAAGCAGCTCCTGCAGCCAGGCTCAGTGATTACTGTGAATTGTCGGTATTCTGTGAGCAGTAAAGCAGTTTGTGCATACTTTGCCTTGGGAGCTGGAAAATTGTTTCAGCACATCACCATATCAAGTGCAGCATGATAGAAAGTAAGGGCAGCATACGTAATATGGTGCAGCTGCTGTACCTATGTTCGGCTCTCATTTGCAATTGCACAAACTGACTGTGTCAGCCAGTCGAGGTGACCATTTCTTCTCATGTGCTCATCCCCAGGGCTGCAGATCAAACATTGCACTCACAATTGTCGACGCCTTGCGCTCAGCCTGAGTAGTAACACGTGCCACTTCTCACCTGTGTCACTCCTTGCAGCCAAAAGTGATGCCGCAGCCAGCATCACGTCACCAGAGGCCCTTGCGCCGTCCGAACCCTCCCTCCTAGCCTGCTTGAAGGGGCTGACGTCCAGCAGGGATAGACTGCCCATGCCAGTGTGCATGACACCCTCAGGCAAGTCATATGAGCAGGACGCGTCGAGTTCAGTTGAATGACGCTTGAGACCACCACCTGTTGATGGACGGCCATCGAAGCTGCGGACCGGGTGAAGGGTTGGGTTTGGTGCACTGGCAGCGCTAACGCCTGCAGGCCCTGCGGCGACACTGCATGTGGGCGTCTCCGGTACAGCTGCGGTAAAGGTTGGTCGGCCTGTGGTACGCATAGGCCCTGCGCAGGCCACAGCTGCAGCTGTGCTGTTTGTGGGCGGTGTGTGTGTGACATTGGCTGCAGCAGGTGGCATGTGTGGGACGGGGTCACGAGCGGCCGGAATGCGGCCAGGAGAAGGCCGGTGTTGGGCCTCCGTGTGCATGCCGACCTGAACACTGGTGTCAGAGTTAGCCAACTTGCTGGGCATTGATGCAGGACCAGTATTGCTGTGCAAGGTTGGCAAGTCTTCGCTGCCGACATGCAATGCCATGGATGGTTGGCAGGTCCAAACATCCATAGGGACGGCATCAGTGCCCTTGGTGCCATCATTAAAGCAGCTGCCAGCTGTGAACGGCGCTGTTGAGAATGGGATGTGAAAGAGTGGTGTTGCACCTAGTGGTAGGTTGGTCATCACATGGACGGGTGACATAGGTGCGCCACTCAGGGCACCAATGGATGTGGACTGGCTGCCTGGACTGCCCCATGCAAACTCTTGCGTTCCTGTACCACCACATGCTAACAGCTGCGTAGCCCGGTTGCTGCCAGACGTTTCAACCTGCTGGCACAGCTGGTCAGCCCTTGTTGAATCCTGATGTGGACGGTTATGAAAAGGTGGAGGTGGGACTTGAAACCTGACAGGCTGGGCAGGCGGGCTGGGTGCATTCTCATCATGCCGGCGGTTCATGGCTGGTGCCTGGCTGATTCCTGCAGATTGTTGCTGCCAAGAATGCATGGCCTTGTGGAGGGTGCCTCCGTCCACAGACCAAGAACGTGCTGCTGGCTTATTGTGCGTATCTTGATGATGATACAGCCTGCCTGTTGAGTGTGGCTGCTGTTGCCGCTGCTTCTGCACGTTGGATGACCGCCCCTCATGTTCTTGAAGCCGCTGATCCTGCCATTCGCACTCCTGCTGTTGTTGCTGCGGCCGTGAGTAATGCTGGTGCTGGTGCTGCTGGCTGCGCCCTGACTGTTGTTCAGTAAACTGCTGTCTGGGTGGGTTCACGTCTGGCGCAGCTGGTGCCAAGTCCGTTCCAGCCCGTGCTTGGTGGGCTGCAGGCCCAAACAATTGCTTGACAGCTGCAGCTGCAGCAGACCCTGCTGAACAGGCAGCAGCAGCGTTGACTCGTGCTGAGGCATACGTGGCTTTCATCATCACCTGGCTCGCAGCTGAATATGGACACGGAGCGAGGTCAGGCAGTGCAGCGGACAAAGTATGTCGTCTGGACAGGTTGCTGCTTGTGGCGGCATGATCTATATCTATGCTTTCTTGAGGGCCAGAGGTGGTCACCGTGCCATGCTGCCAGACCATGCGGCAGGGAAGCTCGTCATGCTCTCGCGCCTGCAGCAGCTGCGGCGGCAGCTGTTTTTGCTCGTGACACTGTTGTTGCTGCTGATCTTCATGTTGCTCCTGGTGCAGCCGCACCTGCTGCTGCTGCTGTTGCGGCCAGCAGGCAGTGACTGCGACCCCATGCATAGCTTCCCTGTGTGCCGGCTGCGATGAGGGGCTGGCAGCAGGATAAGAAGCTTGATCAGGTTGTGCAGGCAACGCAGGTGTGACGTGCTGAGGTCGAGAGATGGTAGGGCTGGCGAGCAGCTGGTCCAGGGACGCTGACAGATCAGCCCAGCCGGGAGAGGAGGGCAGCCAGATGAGCGTGCCAGGCGATGACAGAGCCTGAGATACAGGCTGATGCACCTGCCGCAACAGACATGAGTGCATGTACATGCGTTAGGCCATAACCAAGCCTCTTCACCATTAACAAGACAAAAACGAATCATGGGTGTGGATTGGATTTGATGGGTGAATGATTTTCCAGCACGCCAACCACTGCTCGTGACTGTCTGACTGTGTCACAGCAAACCAAATACTTAGTACAGCATGCCACTGTATGAACCACGGGCATCATGGTTCGTTCATCAGCCATAACAAGACATTGCCACAAAGTTTGAATCGAGCGACAGTTGCATGCCAAATCATCTTCCACACTAAGCATGAACCTGTGCAACAATGGGCTTCACCTACACTGGGACGTACCTGCTGCATCATGCTCATGTTGCCGCTGCAGTGAGCCCAACGAGCAAAAGACGGCCCTGATGGAACTTGAAGGCTGTCCGTGTGCTGTGTGATGTGCTGGCCATGGCTGTAAACAGCAACACGTGTTGGAGGCTGGTCCCCCACAGGCAGGCGCGCAAGTTGGTCGCCTGGGCCTGCCTGACGGTTGCCACGATGTCGTTGAGGCGTGATAGCCTCAGCAGCCACTGATGGCACAGCGGGCGTAGCTGTTGCTCGTGACACCGGCTGGCACTGGTTGGCACTACCGTAGTGCCCAGTCTGCCTGGCTACTGTATCCTCTTCCATCAGAGGTACATGCTCTTCACAGCTGCTCATTAGCTGCGGCTTGCTACGACTAGGACTGCTCTCCAGAGCTGCAGCAAGCAGGACATCTACCAAGGTGCGTTGTCTGTCGGCCGCAGATACCCTCGAGTGGCCGCCAGCGTCAAAATGCGGCTGTGCATTCATCGTTGTTACACGTGTAGAGACGATTCGGAGACCACCGGCTGGGATATCGCAGTGCTTTTGTTTGTGCTGAATCAAGGCAGACACCTCAAGGAGGGTGTGATCAGCCGCAGTGAGTTCAAACCTGCAGGGCACGTAGATGGCGACACCAAACCCGGGCCTCGTGTACCATACCTTGGATTCTAAATGGCCTGAATGTGTACACTCGATGTGACAAGACTGGGGTCAGCAAGAAGTGACGTGGCTGCACATCTAAGGCGCTGCGCTGATAGTGAGGCGAAACAACCACGGCATGCACCACGCTTGACCTTTGCTGCATCACCTCGGTCAAAATGCTTTAAATCACCTGTGTGTGATTGAATGCTGAGGCTGGCAAAGGCGCCAGTGAACGGGCCGCAGTTGACCGGCTGGGGTTTGAAGTGCGGGACCAAGTGCGCACGCCCAAGATCTGCACGCCGGAGAGACATTACGCTAACAGTGAGATATAACGGAATAAGCTCGCTGCTATCGGTTTGAGCGTGACCACCGACATGTGTGCGGTGATCATGCACCCGGCGGAGCACCCCGATCGCAGCTGACGGCATTCATCTTGTTCATCGGCAAGAGTTTGCTGCAACACGGTGACCGTGCGTGTAGCTGTGCTTGGATATGTTTTTTTTTTGCAATTAATACCTCGACCATCTATTGGACCAGTACCCACCTATTGGACGATCAGACCGGGAGCAGGGAACCAGGTAGCGAGTCCACAGCAAGCGCGCATGCAACGAAACTGCTCGAAGTGCGAAATGTGCTGAAATTAGAAAACCCTCGAGTTCTATTTCATTCCGTGGCAACTTCGTCACTTCTGCCAGCCTGAAATGTGCGCCGTTCCACACTGTGTGTGTCGCGATAAAACTTGGTCGTGCAATCTCGCCAGTGATGACTGATCATGTGTGTGATCCGTCCCATGGCACAGGTCGTGATGCCTCCTTCCAATGCTGCGATTCGGTGATCACGATCTGCACATTAACGACCATAAGTTCTGTGTCAGCTGCGGTGCAGACCATCGCCTCGCAGTCAGTCCTGGGCTGTCGTTCACCAACAATTTGAAGGGCCTAGGGCTTCGAGGCCTGATGTCTGCTTGACTGGCTCACTCCACACAGGTTCACAATCTTGAGTGTGAAGCCACGCTGGACAGGGACGGTCAGCAGATCGGTGGCCGATGGCAGTGCTGCAATGATGACAGTGCTGCGTACAGTTTGAATACGACGACTTGGTAATGAACGCGACTGACTTGGTGCATGATCGTGTGGTATCCTTCCCATGGCACAGGTGGTGACGCGCCCTTTTAATGCAACCAGTCGATGAATGATCCCATCAGAATCCAAACGACCCACGTATCAACTCTCAGGCCAGCAAAGCTTCAAACTCAGCCATACACTGCCAGTTCCAGCACTGTCAGCAGCTTCCGCATCTACGCACTGGCCTGTCTAACAAAAAGAACAAGTTCGCGAGTTCTGGGACAATTCCTGGGGACACCACTGAGAGACCAGTATTTGGTGGTGTGTTTTGTAGTGTAGTGAAGTGTGTTTGCGTGTGTGTCAATGGCTTGACCCTGCGCCCAGGCTTTGAGTCCGGTAGTCCCTGGACTCGTGTGTTTGTCAAGGAACCCACGAAATTCACACGGGAACATGTGGGTGGACAACGCGTACTGTGGTAGACGGTGCACTGTCATTTCTGGGACAGCAAAGCAAGAGACAGGGACTGCAAGTGCCATAAGACAAACGTGTGTGTGATCCGTCTAACCTGGCGCTGCGTGGGTTTTCAAGCGCATACCAGCTTAAAAGACATACGTGCATGCAGTTGTCCGCTTGACATGTCCCGCTATCTGCCATCCTGCCATATGTGTTATATCACAGTTAATTATATAACTACGACTGTTACAGATAGGATTGATCCTGCATGGCATCTGCCTGGATGATTGCACATCTACTAGGCGTTTTTCCTGCCCCACAGTTAATTATATAACTACGTTCTTAATATGGCATAACTGCATGTATGGGTTCTCCTGGCCTATTCCGCCCATGTGCACCATCATGTGATCGCACGTCCATTAGAGCGCATGGTATAGGGAACAGTGGAAGTCTGCTGCCAGGAATGCCCACGTGCGTTCAAATGTGGCAGGAGCTATGCAGTCGGGGGGTGGAGGGCTTGGCTACCTCCCCAAGGAGGCGGGTGGCCATCCTGCCATATATGTCATAATGCAGCGCAAGCACGGTGATGTAATGTACCTGGTCACTGTCTTGCATGTGCATTAAACGTGCATGTACCCGCGGTTGTTGCCTTGGAGGAGCAGCAGACAGGCCCTCACACTTGAGCCTCTACGTCTTGTGAACATCATCGAGTGACCAATTTGTCTCCCATGTTCAGATCACAAAACAGCAGTTTAAGACATATGTACAGAAGCCGAACAAAGATTGACAGAGGAGCCGTGGAATAGCACCATGGAAGTGAAAGCATGTATTCTCTGCCTGCCTTTCAGAGGGCAGAGCTTGGCCGGCAATGCATGTGGTTCTGAGGGAAGCATTCAAGCGCCGTGAATCTGAAAGTAAACTCAGAATCAGGAGATCACTGAAAGACTCTTACCAATGCTCTCGCATAACAGTTGTAACGCCCAGTGAAAAAAAAGAAGTTTGCCAGTTCTGGGACAATTTCACTTGTGGTAGTGTGACTGGTTGTACTGTGTGTAAATCTGGTGATGGACCAGCGTCATCTGGCACTGAATGGTGCTGATGGTGCATGTTGGTAGGCGGTGTGGCGACTTGTCAATACTGGGACATGCGTCTTGGACAGTTGGAACATTCCTCCCAGAAGTGGCACCACACCGGGTACCAATACGACCTGCTCATTTGGTTGTGGACCAACACACCGACACTTTGAACGCACACACACAGACACACGCGGCATGACCAGCAAGAAGCGCAGCGAGGACTCACCAAAAGATAGTGCCATCAGTCAATACAACAGGACACACGAACAGCCACTACATGAACCTATCCAATTGTCCCAGAACTGGCAAACTTCTTTTTTTTACAGTTTTTTTTACAGTTATGCAACGGCACAGCCCCAGCTGGGTTGCCTACAAGGGTCCATCGCCCAATAGGGGCGCGTCTCCCAGCGGAGCAGCAGCCGTCTGCCTATTACCAGTGGCCGTGGCCTGGCCTTGCGCCTGGGAAGGCTGTGCAAACGCCAGCCCAGACAGTTCTGCATCGTCGTCTGGCAGAGGTGCAGGAGGCTGGTACGAGCCCACTGGTTTCTCCTGAGCTCCTGGGGAGACCAGGCCGCCGTAGGCGGTGCGTTGTTCCGTGCCCCGCGGAGGTGGCTGGAAGCTGCCCTGGGGCCGTGTGGCACGGGCTGGCGGGAGCGGGGCTGCTGCGCCTCCGCCTGATGAGGGCCCGCCACCGCCGCTTCTGGATCCCATTAGCGGGGCGTCTTCACTGTAGTCCTCGTCTCCCTCGTTGACGACAGACAGGCCCGAGGGGCGGCCGCCAGGGCCCTTGCGTCGTGCGTTCCGCTGATCCAATGGCATGTACTGCGGGGCCAGAACACAGGTGTGATGTGATGCTGATGGACAGCTAGACTGGCGCTTGGAACACTGGCACAGATCTGGTGCAGAACACGATGCTGGCTTCAATCAAAAGGGTAAAAGCGTAATGCATGGGATGCCTGCTGATGCATGCAGGCGTGTGCATGGCGTGCTGTATATGATACAGCTGAACTCCAACCGCATTCCGTTGGCTGTCTGAGCTTCTACGTGACACCGGCTGCAGCACTCTGCGTGTGGCCGGAACCACCAAAGATCATGCAGTGAAGCAAGAGCACCAAAAGCGCGTACATGAAAGTGACGAAAGAGCTGCAAGTTGCGCACCTGTGACATGATGTCCCTGATCTCGCCCTCCATGCGCTGGCGCAACACGTAGTGGTACACGGCGTACAGGGCGCCGGTGGTCAAGCCAACAGTTATGAACACAATCAACAACGCCATGCCTGTTGACATGCCACCTGAGCCTGCGGACACAAGCGGAAACATGTGCTGCGCTTGACATCCAGGTGCCGGTGCAGTAGGCTGACACAGCCCAGCAAGGATACACGACTCAAATGCGACATGTATGGTCGCCAAACGCAAAGCATGTGGCAACCCTTCCAGTCCCTGACAGGCAACCAACAGTCCTGCAATGACCCCTGCAGCCTGTCTTGGCCACATTCCCCATGACGTAATCTCGAACTCTTAAACCCCTCCATCATTATACACAAGCATTAGCCTTTGCTCGCGCGTGCCACACGGCACACAGCACTGCACAATACCACCGCTTCAGTACTCACTCGAACCTCCAGAGGGTGCCGGGCCCCCGCCGCCCCCCTGCGAGGGTGTGGGGCCGGGGGCTGCAGCGCACACGCCCGCCTGGCAGTTGCTCATGGGGCACTCAGCTGCGCACCGCGGCGAGGACTCTGTGCCGAGGACGGTGCTGAAGCACCCTGGACACTTGCATGTGTACCTGCAGAGACAGAGAGGGTATGCGACCATGGACCTCACGACAAGAGGTTGCAAGGAGAGATGTCGCACGAACAGCCAGTTTGGCCATAGAGATGCTGTAAGCCTTGGCTTGTCTTGCAGCTACGGCTCACACAAAGTGCATGATACAATTCTGCTGGCCTGAACGGTCCTGCCTTGCAACCATCCTGCCCCGATCTGAATTCTCACAGCAGTGGCCCTGTTTTGTACCGTCTGATCTGAATATTACTCACCCTGCACTTCCTGCTTACTGCCACTCACGTTTCAGATTTGTCTGTGAGCGTGCCGCGTGATGCCTGGGACCTGTAGATCTCAATGGTGTCCACACAGGCATGAACCATCTGACCATCGACAGTGTCCTGCCAGCAGTTGCCGTAGCTGTACTCTGGGGTGCACTTGTTAGGCAGGGGGCCCGTGCATCTGCATAACACACGTGCACAACAGACGCGTACACGACCAGTCGCGTACATGCACACACGCACAGCCCAGCCTTGGCAGTGCACGATGGCATCAACAGGCAGACTTCTGCACCACGCCAGTTGCAGTACATTCCAACTCGGTATTCTTGTAGTGATATAGGCACATGTAAGCCCGCAGACATAGCCATGTCATGTAGACCAACCGACAAACGCACAAGCGAGCAAAGACCAAACCCAAAGTGAGAAATCGCGAGACAAGCAGTTGCATGGCACGTCAAAACGCAGAAGAGCAAGACACGTCCTCTGTACCATATGTGCATACATATCATGCCCACTCACTTGTATGTTCCTGGCATGTTGATGCAAGCACATCTCGTGCATCCGCACTGGGGGTCTGTCAGACGCACGTTGGTGGCCAAGCACTCGTTCATGTCCTCACACACCTGCACAGCGAGACATCATCCACGTCATGTATTTGCTGTTTGTCGGCTCACGTTGGAGTGAAAGACATATTTGCAGCAATTGAAAGACTTCAAGAAGCTGATGGGAGTGCGGACCATGCGCAGGGCACGAGAATGCATGAGCATGGCATGTTGATTGGGTGTGCTAATGTGCATGGAGGACTGGTCTGCTGGTACTCGACAGTGTATGAGTTTGCATGGCATAAAGGTGGGTAAGATTGGCACCTTGTTTTGGGTTCGGGGGCAGACCCAGGTGTATGCATACGATGTACCGATTGCTGCCTGTTTGTGGCCTCAAATTGCAGCTAAGACATGCTTCATCGCAAATCAAAGACTTCGCAGGGCCTATGAATGGGTGGCCTACAGAGTACCAGCTGCTGGATCAACCCGCTGCTCCCACCGCAGGTGGGTGAAGATGGCATGTCGGATTGGGCTCAGTAGCACCGTAGAAGTTGAATGCACAGCACATACCAAATGCATCAACCCCCTGGCTCACCTCCTCTCCTGTGTCCGCCTTCTGGCTGCGGATCCAGCCCTGGCCGCAGTCACAGCTGTAGCCGCTGAAGGTGTTGATGCAGCGTGTGCGACCGCCCGAATTAGGATCCCTGAGCCGACAAAGGAAGTGACAGACCAAGGTTGAGCACGTGGGTAGAATGGCTAGGGCACATGGTGTGATGGTTGCATGGATTGCACGAAGGTCTAGTTCTGCAAGTGTAGCCGCCATGACGCCAGCAGGCAAGCAAGGTAGTAAAACACCCAGTGGCGACTCAGTTTCAACCAGAAACAGTGGAAAACTGGCTGCAGCTGCATGC
Source organism: Chloromonas sp. AAM2 (assembly GCA_004335635.1). NCBI lineage: Eukaryota > Viridiplantae > Chlorophyta > Chlorophyceae > Chlamydomonadales > Chlamydomonadaceae > Chloromonas > Chloromonas sp. AAM2. The sequence continues at coordinate 21,865 of QAXH01004059.1, read as the reverse complement.
GGCAAGAGGAAGAAGCTGTGCTTGTAGTGAAGCAGTCAATAGTACAGCGTTCAAACTCAATGACGGGTAGCATGTGAGGCTAGCCATCACGATCTATGGACACCTGCGCCATGTTTGGCATGCGTTGTCATGCGTGCTGCTGACGCGCCCCACCTACCCGACCCTGCAGTTCTTGTGCCCCACGCTCCAGGCATCGCACTCGTTGTCTGAAATGGTCGGATCATTGCAAATGGATGGCTCCCGGCCAAGAGGGAACGCACTGCAGATGGCGCGCATCACACCTGGAAGCCGCAGGCAATGAGGTCAAATGTGCAATTCACTGGCAATTAGAAAGCTCAGTGATCTAGGGAGAACATGACTCAAACGGTTATTGAGATCAGCTTAATAGGTCAAAGTTGCTCATGGGGACGAGCTGGTTGCATCACTGCCCTATGATGGTCCATTTCCATGTCCTCACGATCACCTAGCTTCTTGAGCACAGTGGCTTCATGCATGGCACTTTCTCCAACGCCTGTACTTGTGTAGTCATGACTGATTCATGCCTCGGAATTGCTTGCTGCGTTAGACAGATGTCACGCGGTAGGTCTATCCTTGCAGACATCCAGTGACGGACGCAGCCACTAAACAGGGTTTCAAATTGCAACCTTGAAATTGCTGCTTTCCCGGCTTGTACCTATGGCTGCCTGCCCTTGTCGTGCTAGGCAGGACCAGCATGTTTCTGCCACTCACTCATGAGAGCAGCATTCCTATGTGTACCAACCTTGAGCATCCAGCGTGCCCCTGAACTGCACCCCATTGATGCGCACGGTGGGCAGGATGGACACAGGGGACATGGTGGAGTTGCCCTGCTGGAGGTCCAGCTCCTGCACAGGGACAACAAGCCCATGTCACGAGGCACCAAGGTAATACGAAAGCAGAGCGATATCTCTCTTGTGTAATATGCAAAGTGTGAAGGAAGCTCCCACAAGGTGGTGCTCCTGAGAGGACAAGATGGCACTGGACGAGGTCCAGGGCCTGGGGCAAAAGGACAACACGGCTCACCAGCAGCCGGTGACTCGGCGAGTGAGTGGTCAAAGTGCTTGGCAAGGCACTGACGCATGAAGAAGCAGAGGCTCTGGCAACATGCTCTCCCATGTGCCATTTCTTTTCTTACTCCAACAGGACAGTCTGGATGGTTTGGCGGCTGATCGTGCCTGACACAGCATCCTTGCATGCCCATCAGCCAGTATACAACAGAATCATGTGCAAACTGCAGTCACTGCTGACAACTAAGTTTGGAGTGGAGCTGCGGCGCACCTCTTCAAAGAGGGGCAATGTGGTGATGCCTGATCCTGGTGGTGGCTCGGTGCCATTGGCAATGCAGGCGTCCCAGACAGCCTTGCCGGTGTTGCCGAGCAGTGTAGGGCCATTGACAGCCACAAAGACCTGCAGGGCTGGATGGTACCATGTGAACCCAAAGGGAGCCGCACATGCCTAACCTTAGCCCAACCTCGTGTGAAGTATGATGTAAGGCGGAGAAAGCCACAAGTGGTTGAGCCTACAACTGGCCTGTTGGCCTGGTGTTCTGCGCGTTCTGCCTGTCAGCAAAGCTAGCTGACTGCACTGTGTTGAGTAGCTGCTGAAGTGTGTTTGCTATGCTGGCAGCGTAACAAGATATTGGATACACACATGCACGCATGTACTGTGTGAGGGGACTCACCTGCGCTGCACAGTCAGCAGTGAAGTTCAAGGTTGAAGATTTGCACGTAGCAGCAAACTTCTCCGCATAATCCCACCAAAGCCAGGGGCTGCCTGCCTGCTTGGCCAGCCGTGAGAAGCATAGGTGGCGCACGTTCATGGCCAGCACTTCAGAGCCCTTGTATCCAATCAACTGGTCACCGTCAGGGTCCGGCTGCATGGGCACATGGTTCAAAGCATGCGCATGGAGGACGCACAAGCTTCTGTGCACGTGCATGCAATCAAGTCAAGCACGTCCACCATGGGCAAGCACAGTAAACAGAAATCGTGAACACGCAGCAGTCAGCGCTAGCCTCTCCGCCTTTGCGGCAAATGCATGCATGCTAACTCACCGCACAGTAGGTTCCATTCATAATGCATTCGTTTCTGCACTCTTCTGTGTCCCTGTATTCTGCCGGGCAGGACCACACGATGTAGTGTGGGCTGAAGTCGGTCATGTTGGACTGGGACAGGGCACGTGACCACTGCTTCATCTTGCTGACGAAGGTGGCCTGTTCAGCGCACAGCGTGCCGCACTGATCGTTGCTGGTGGTCCAAAGCTGCCAGCTGACCTGCAATGTTCAGGAGGTAAGATAGCGATGCTCAAACAAGAAACATTGCATTGCATACCGTACTGCGCCTGACTAGTTTTTGTGAGGGTTTTGGCAATTTGCAATTTAGTTGCGCGCCGAAAGAGCCCAACCCGTAATTCAAAACAGTTTTGCCTTATTTTGCGTTTGGGCCTCCTCGGACGCACAGTAGTTAGGCGTGCAAAACATGAATGTTCGGTACTGGGTGAACGTTTCTATTGATTGGTACAATGTATCTTTGACTTTGGTCCAACAGTTACCCTGTGTAGGAGTCACATGACAGGGTAGGTGTCAGATGCAGTGTACGTGTGAATGGCGGCTGTGGTGTGTGGTGCAGCAGGCCGACGGCTTACGCAAAATTAGAAGGTCAAATGTCAAACACAAAAATCAAAGACGCAAAATTGAGCCAGCCTTGGCACCCAAGACACAAAAGTTAAGGACGCAAAAGTAGATTCACCCCCATTTTTAGGACGCAATCTAGTTAAGCACACAAACTAAGACTTAATGTTTTGAGTGTTTTTTACAGTTTAGGAAATCCAAGCGCAGTACGGTATCTATCTAGATGAAGTGAGCACCATGCGCCAGCAGCAGAAGCTGGCTCAAGTGCCTTGCAATGGCAGCCTTGCAATGGCATGAGCATGAGCAGAAAGACTGAATCAAGAAGTACTGGAACATGTCTGCTGCCGTCACTACCTCCCCATGCATGCGCTCACCTTCTGCCTTCGTGGTTCAAGGCTGGTCCAGTTCAGTGACAATGTCACGGTGGCCTGATCCTGCAAACAAAACACCAGCTGGCAGCATTTGAACAATGCACTTGACACGCCCACATCTTGGCTTTGACTTTGCACCATTCAGTGCAGTGCCCCTGACTGCCAAATACATCACCTAGCCTGGGTACCATGATTGATACGATGACCGTCAGCCGGACCGACGGTGGCCATACAAACAAGGGAAGCCTGCCAATCACTGACTAGATGCTGTTGTCAGCCTCCGCCACTGGCTTTGCTGTAACATCCCAGCCCCGAGCGCTTGACTCTGATTTGGCCTGGTATATCCATAGAGCCATCCAATGCTCTAGTTGACCATGGCTGGTGGTCGCCGATATGCCATGTAAGATGGTCCAGTGACTGCCAAAGACCAGAGTCAGGTCACCAGACAAGGAATGGTCAGGTCACCACACAAGTCCAACCATGGGCCACAACCTAAACATCGGCCCACCTGCGTTTTCCGCTGATCATGGCGGCTCACCTTGACAAGGGACTTGAGGAACTCGCCATTCTTCTTGGCAATGAGGGACAGTGAGACTGTCAGCTTGTCCAACAAGCTGCAAGGTGGAGGACAGCAAAAACCAGAATAAAATTACAAATCGGGCGTTCATGTGAGTGAGTAAGTGAGTGTCCTCTTACATCTGTATCGTCCGACAAGTCAAACAGAAGACGGTTGTAGCATCCATATGCAACACCGTCATACTCGCTTTGCAAAGGACAGTTGCTGGTGAAAATGTGTGATAGCCTTGAAATGCTGGCGAGGCACCACCAGCACAGAGAGCCAGCCCCTTCATCCCTTCATCGCATTCATCACAGTAGCAGCACGGCTTGCGCTGGCCTGTTGGGCTGCTTTGGTCTTTGGCGCTTCCCACTGGGCTCCTTGCTCTCTGCTCCCCTTGTCAATACTGTTGTTTCCATGGAGTGCATCACTTACTTTGCCACCCCGTCCTCTTCAGGCACGATGGCTGTAGTCAGCTCGGTATCAGAGTCATCAATGATCAGCACCTGAGGCAACAGTCAGAACCTATTTTCCAGCACGTAGCATGAAAGGAGACTGTGTTAGTTATGCCCCATGCAGTTGAACACGCTTGCAGCGCAGTGTCTGAAGATGTGTCACACTGTACATTGCAGATAGGGGCTCCAGCGAGCGTGTGGCCAAGGGTTGCAATGCAGTAGGCAACTTGAGGAATGTACTGCTGCCTATGCTTGCGCAGCCGCTGCCGTCATGTGCACCACTAACCCACCGCATCTGCTCCAGCTTGCTGTGCATTATACGCCTTGGAGATGAAATAGCAAGGTTTGTCCAAGCCACCTGCATGAACATTAGTTAAGTAACCGAGTAAGAAAAAAGTGAGATCGCCGTCACCCGTCAAGCAAACCTCTTTATTTGTAGAACCTGTACTTTTTTGGGCCCCGTGTACCATGTACCACAAAAGGGCAAACGTTGAAGAGGTTAGGTTTGCTCCAGCGCGTCTGTAGCGACCGGACGCAGACTTGCTCCTTGATTGTAGAGCTCGGTGTTGTAATGACTGACAGCCAAGCTTGGCAGGGGAATGATCAGTGCTGTGAACGTTCGGTCACTGATCAATGAACCTGATCAATGGACCTGGGTGGTTTCCTGGCACTTGCTACATGGGCCAACTGTCCAGCTGGCGAACTGCGTCAGATGCAGTTGCACTCAGGTAGGTCTGTAATGCTTGGTGTTGGGCTAGCAAACAGGGTTACATGGAATGTGACCACTGCGTGTTATGTGCTGCTCATAATCTGGACTGGAACCCTTGCTTACGGGGGCCTCGCTCCAATAGCATAATGACGCGCTCCCCTGGAGCCTTGGGCACTGTGAACGCAGGCTTGGCCAACTGCAAGAGCATGCGCACAAATCCATTGGCCTCCCTCAGCTAGGGTCCCCCCACATGATAAGGGGCAGGGTCGTGATCCGCATGCGATTGATCCACTGGCGTGGCCTATCAGCACCGTGCACTGGGTGTGCTCGTGCTGTACCCCTTGCCGTCCACGGACTGCATGATGCAAGTCCAGTGTGTGAATGCTAATGTCCTTTACTCACGCTGAAGTCATCACATCCAAACTGGCATGGTGCCTCAGGGCATCGCAAGAGCCGGCCCGTGGGGTTATACGCTGCATCTTCGCTCGGGTAGACAAGCTTTCCTCTGCACGCGCGTACAAGGCATGCCTCGTTGCATCCGCTGATAATTCTACTTCTGATTAGGTTTTTTGGGGAAGCTTCGCTCACATCATGGATGCACCGTAGACAGCTTTGCCAAAGTCGGCCATTGCCATGTCAAAGCGTTTGTCGCGATGGCCCGGAGGAAGCAGGATTTTCAAGGCAGCTCCTTGCACAGTGAGCGTGTTTTGCGCGTTTACAACATTGCACAGCAGCAGGCATGCTGCTAAGGCAGCCAGACCAAACGATGCCATTTTGACTCCCAAATGCTGGGTTGGACGAAGCTCGCGATAATCAGAGCCCACCATTCACACTTGCACGGTTACCGGTTTTGCTTTGAGCATGGAAAAGTGTGCACAGCAGTGACCTTGCCATTAACGCACATTCTCCTAGCGTTCATAGCCGTGAAGCATGTTGCTTGGTTGAACTGTTACTTTGAAAGTAGGGGCGCACTGAGAGATCTTGCAACTGTCTGTCGGTCGGCACAAGTTGGCAGCAGCCTGAAGCATGCATGCAGCGGGACTCGTGGGAGCTGGGCACTGCAGCGCTGCATTGAAGTAGACAAGGGCAACAACAGCCCTTTCGTTCTGAGGCCCGGCTGCAGCTTGTCTCGTTGAGCTGACACAAGGTTCTGTTCTGCCAGAGAAAGGGGCAAGGGATCACCAAACGACAGACCCCCCTTGCAAACCGTCAGACACCTAATCACCTCCCCAGCACAGGAGCTTAGGGCCCAGACGTCCTCCAGTGACGTTCTGGCTCCCACCAACCTTAACACCATCCTACACCGGCGGCAGCCTTCAGGCACTAACCAGGCTGGTGACGTAATCTGGATGCCACCGCCCAGCCAGCCCCTTACCAGTGCAACAGGCACAGATGTCCAGGTGAGCATGGCATGACAGCTATGCACGCCTTTGTATTGCACCTATCATGGTATGGCCACCCTCTACATGCTGGGAGCGTGAGCAGCAGCCGTGCTGGCAATCAAGGACGGCATGCATGCATGGTGCATGATTCACAATGACCTGGCGTGGCAGGAACACAAAGCGTTGTGATTTGAGTTCGTTGTTGCGTTGCATGGGGCCCTTGTGTGTAACGAGTTCATAAGTGCATTTCTTGCCTGTGGGACCCAGCATTCGCACTTGGGAAGGGTTGCTTAATGATACTGAGCAAGCTGTCTAAGTTGGTACCTGCATCCGTTTGAAAAGAGCATGCATCCAAGGGAGCTTAAGTTGTAATCTGCTCTTTGTCGCATGTCGTCTTTCTTCTGTCCATTCGCACAGCCTTTGGTAGCATGACAGTGCGTTCCAGGTTGGTAGTCACGCTGGCCGTGCTCATGTGCCTTGACCAAGCGTGTGCTGGTCGTGCTGTTCGCAGGTAGCAGTGGCGTATGGAAAGAAGGGCAATGAGAAGAAGGTGGCCTCCAGCACGACCAAGATTACCCTGGTGGCGCTGGACTGCCTGTTCCTTGGTCAGTCTCAGGCTTGCAACGACCAGCAGTGTGCGCTTTGCAGAGATATAGAGCCAAGTCTGGTCACGCTGTGTCAAGTCCGCACCATTGGCGTTGTTCAACCAAGCCAAATGCGAATCCTGAGCGGCCACAGCATTGAGTAGCCAGTCCGGCCAATATCATCCATGCGCATATGCATGCAACGGCTGGCAGTGCGCTGCCCCTGGTTGCACTGTTGTTAGCCTACTAATTGGACCCAGCTCCAACTCGTATGGAATCTTAGCGGTCAAACGATCTATGTTGCCCAGTCTTGCCGTTTCCATCCTTTACTGCACCATTGCCATGTGCAGGCCTCCAGCCAGTTCTTGTCCATCTATCTAAGAACAGCAGCGGGAACTACAGCTTTGCACCAGTGGCAGTCAATCTTCTGGTGGAGCTAGCCAAAACCATCTTTGCAGTCATCACCCTGTTCATCTTCGTAAGTAATTGCGTAGATAGGAACCGTATTGCCACACAATCTTGCCCCAGTTGGTCGATGTATATGTGGGCCCATAACACATGTGGTGCCAGCTACGTGTGCCAGCTACGTGTGTGTCGCCTAACTGCTGAGGGTTGCGTCTGAGTGTTTACCCAGATTATGCCAGTAGCCAAGTCTGTTCTGGCACGTTCATGCTGAGTTGCCTTGGCAAGGAGTGTGTGTTGCCTGCATGCCTGTTGTCCAGGGTACAGGGCGCCCCGGTGCGCCCATGTACCGCTCCCTGCGCAGCTTCGTTGCAGATGCACACCACAACCGCCTGCTGGCCATACCAGCCCTGCTGTACGCCGTCAATAACTACCTTAAGTTCTCAATGCAGGTAAGAGGACAGCTATGTGTTGTCCTGCCGGGCAGCAACAGACAACATCAGTGCATGTCGTTTTGGGCAGACCATTCACGGACTTGGCTGTCTTTCCCTGCCATTTTCATAGGCTGTGCACCAGCCTGTCCTTTGTGCTGTGCTCTGCATGGCGAAGTGCGTACGAGTGGAGGGGTGCAATGCAGCATGCACTTGAGCAAATCTATTGACATCGCTACGCGTACCTGCCTGGCTGTCTTGTCCTGAAATATCCATGGTCTGTGCGCCAGAGCATTTGACTAAGCTGTCTTGACTCGTCCTATCAGCATTCGCCTTGTCCTGCAATCTCCACGAGCCACATGTCACCTATCACACGTGCTGTGCTCACTTTCTGCATGGCAGGAGTACGAGCCGCGCTGTGTGCTTTCTGTTGACTGCAGTTGTTCTTCCGTCCCACCACCACCAAGATGTTGGGTAATCTCAAGATCTTCACCATCGCTCTGCTCATGAGAGTCATCCTCAAACGCAACTTCAGCATCATCCAGGTGCAACCATCAACACATGTGCATAAGTGCAACCGTCCAGGTGCCACGTCCGCATAACTGCACCATGCAGGTGCAACCATCAACACAGTCCACACCAGCTCAATCAGCAGTGGCTGGTCCTAGCCAGTCCTGCCCATCCCCTCTGCACGATCGCATCACACATGAGCTTATCACACCTTGCGGCCCATGAGGTTCTGCATGCCCTTTCGCTTTCATGACCAGTCGCCCATCCCCATGCCTGCCCGTCACTGATCGCAGTGGGAAGCCCTGTTCCTGTTGGTGGCAGGCATTACAGTCAATCAGCTCACGTCTGGCTGCCCCACACCCGGGGACCCAAAACCAGAGATGCCCCCCTTCATCCCAGCGCTACTGTGCACTCTGGGCACTGTCACTGTGCCCAGTGCAGCTTCAGTGTACAACGAATTTGCACTGAAAAAGCACATGGACACCAGCGTACACCTGCAGGTAAACTATGTTCCCTTGAGTGTGGTTGTACTGCGGTCACACTGTGATCACACTGTGCTGTGGCCGTACTGCGGTCACACTGTGATCACACTGCGCTGTGGCCGTACTGCGGTCACACTGTGATCACACTGCGCTGTGGCCGTACTGCGGTCACACCGCGTGCGAGTGAAGCATGCCCGCATCATTGACAGTGCAGTGTCATGACTGAGAAGCCACACCAGAGGTGGTGTGTTGACCTGTCATACTATGGTAGAGTGGAGCATGTCCACAAGTTCAATTTTGCAGTGTCATGGTGGAGAAGGCGCAAGCATTGTCAATGCATCATGGGTACAGGCGGAGCTCTGGTGTGATCTGAACAGGCCTAACTGTGGCTGGCTGGCTGCTTGTTGCGTGTTTTTGTTGATGCAGAACTTCTTCTTGTACTTCTACGGCATGGTGTTCAACCTCATGGCTCTGTTGGTCGTCGGCGCGTATAAGGGGCAAGGCCTGGCACACATGTTTGCAGGCCAGAGCGTCGTCACCATGCTGCTTATTGGAAACAACGCAGCACAGGTGTGCCCAAGCATAATGCATCATGTGTGTGGGCATGCATATCGCCATGCATGTCTTGGCATGATGTGTGCATACTGCACCGCTCCGATGGACAGGTGCACAATTCTATCATGTGAGGAAAGGGGCTTGACTGGCTAACCAGAGTGTGGGCCTGCTAGGATGCGTGCCTGCATCTGCCTCTGCCATTATGGCCCACCGTGCCTGCCTGCCCGTCTTTTGTCTTGTTGCAGGGCATCCTTGCTTCCTTCTTCTACAAGTTTGCCGACACCATTCTCAAAAAGTACTCCTCGACAATAGCCACCATCTTCACAGCCATCATGAGCTTTGTCATGTTCGGCCATGCACTCACAGTCAACTTCCTATTGGGCGTGTCTATTGTCTGCATATCCATGCACCAGGTTGGTGATACCAGGGTGTTTGTGCATGTCGGTGAGGGTGTGCTAATGTGTGTGGGCAGTGGGGCTTGCGGCTGCCAGATGGACGTGTGAAGCATGTCAGCAGCCCCGTATGTTTGCGGTCATGAGGTTTGTACCAGGTTTTCACTGATAGCTTGCACGGTCTGATGAGGTGTGTGACGGGTCTGACTGGCAGATCATGTTTAACAACTTGTTGCTTTCATCGAGTGCCAGGAATGCAAAAGCACATCATTTGTCGTATGGCGCATGCAGGCACCCGTGCGTTGCGCATGTGTGCATAATTCTTGCACCAGTTGCTCACGTCAGGGCACTTGAAGGCAGATGCCACCAACTCATGGCTTGTTTTGTATGCCTTGACAAAATCTGTCTACTGGCTCTGTACCTGTCGCAGTTCTTCACATTTGGAGACAAGAAGACAACCACTAATCCAGACAGCCGTCCGAATACACGCATGCTGTTCTCGCCCTCGATGGAGCACATTCAAGTCACAAGCCATGCGAACGGAAACGCCATCCCTTTGCCAGCCGTCAAGGCCACTGAACAAGCTGGTATGCGTGACACCAGCGTGACCATGGGGCAAGTACCCTTGTCTCCAACCAGATCCTTGGGCCTGCCAGCCCACAGGACAAGCATGGCAGGCGCAGCCAACCAATCTGACAGCTTTACTGGTTGGGACGGGCTGGGAGGGGGAGCCAGCTTGGCAAGCCCGCGCCCCTTACTTCCGCGGTAATCCGGATTGACTAAGCTTACTATCAGGATCATCATCAGGATATTATCAGGACGAAGTTTGCCCTGCTTCTGTCCAACTGAACCGGATCATGTTGTACGACCTTTAACTTCACACCTTGTTTGAAGGCCACGACGTCAGTGTTGTTGGCAGGCACAAAGGCAGAGTGCGTGTGTGCACATTTTGATAGTGTACCTTGGCCCATCGCATGACAGACAGAGTAACGCGCTTGGTTCGCGTGTCGCATGACCGACATTTTTCAGAGTGTTGATTTGGCCAGATCCAGCCTGGTCTCAGAGCTGGGACACATTTTCAAACTCGACAGCAGATAGGGTTGGCAAGGCTATCATTGCGCCAAGGATTGGGCATTCCAACGTTGACCCCCACTCTTATGCGTGCTTGCATGGTATCCAACGTTGAGGATTGCTACTTGCAGTTGGCGCGTATGCAAAATTTCCTCCAGGTCGGGGTTACATCGCAAACCCTCTCGTCATCCTATTGCATGGAATGCACGCGCACTGGTGGTTTGACTTATGGAGTCCTTTTAGATGATCCATGTAATCTGGCGCAAGGTCCATGTAAGGTACAGGAGAGCCAGCCAAGTCAACATCCAGTCTCATACCATCTCACAGTAAGGAGCATCCTCGTGTGTGTTCCCCTTGTATATGGGTTATCGAGGTGATGGCTCGCAAACAAAAGCCAAAAAGGACATGGCCGTTTTCGGACCGGTTCGAGCCTTCCAAAACCAAAGGCTTGCGCTGCCAGCACGTTGCGTCAACTTGCGCTTGCTGTGTTGACTAAACACGCTCGGAGGGCTTTGTGACATTTTGGGGCTTTGACCCTGGAGGACAACTGCGTTTGCAGGTGAGCAGAACGAACCAGGCGATGTATAGTGTGTTGCACATCTTGTGCACGTTCACCATGCACGCCCTACGTTGCACCCTGGACAACATGCCTGACAACCTTCCTAGCGAAATCTCGGGTTGGCCTTGCTACACGAAGACTGCTCATGATCAAGAGCAGTTGCGAATGCAAAAGTCTGTGTGCACCGCCTCGGGGGAGGCGGGCTGACCTATGGCTGCCCACTACGGCCATACGCATGCTAGAGCAGACTGATGATCTGTGTGCGTCAGTCCCGCAGCAGCGCTGTGTTGTGTTTTTTCATCATGAGCGCAAACCTGTTATGGACGCATACCCTGACCAAGGTGTCGCATCATTCACCCGGTCACTCCGCCGTAGTCCGTGCTTGACTGTATTTGCCAGCCAGTATGACGCTGCGTATGTCTGTATTTGCTCAGTAGCAAGGCTGGGACGGCGTTTGCCAATACGCTCCTGACACATGTACCACTGGCATGCCCAGACGTTTCACACCCTTAGGCAAGTCAGCATCCCTCAGTTCAACACTGAGTTGCCTACATGGTGCACATGGTGTGGCCAGTAGGTGCAAGGTCTGGCGGCTTCAGCGGGAGATGGAGCAGGGCGAGTAGGCTCAGGTATGCATGTATGACTTGATCGAGTTTCGCACGAACGATGCGCGCGCTGCACATAACACGCGCATGATTCAATTCCGTGTGATTATTCTGTCGCTGCTGTCGCTTCCGCAAACCGAATGCTCGCGGACGTCACCTGCACCTTGCATGCCGCCTGAATGACCTGCATGCAGTTGAACGCAGCTTGCTCCGACCCTGACAGCTTAGCAGCCATGCAGCACGGCCAGCAGAGCACTGCAGCCATCCTAGCTCAATGGGAGGAGCAACTGAGGCGTGCTGTGCCTTCTGTGCGCCCAAGAACTGGGTTTGCCATCTTCTCAGCTGACATGTCCCAGTAAGTGTGTCAGCAACTACGAGCTTCGAAAGCCACTCCAGCCCCAGGAAACCAGCAGCGTACAAACCGTATCCAGCCTTGCCTGCATGTTGCCTGCATGGGTCAGTGCACTTGACGTTTGCATGCTATTCATGCAGCACATGCAGGGCCCGTGCTGCACCTCACGTCAATTCATGACTAGCCATGCCGGCAGCCGATACTAAACCATTCACATGTCCATGATTGCCCCACAGGCGCATGAGCAAACTTGATAGATCCTTGTCCTGTGCTTGCATGGTTGCCTGCAGCATGAGTGACGAGGAATTGGATCCGAATGTTCTGGCTCAAGCCTGGGACCAGCTTATGCCTGGAGAGCAGGCCGGGTACCAGGCACGGGCAACCCAGGAAATGGGTATGTTTCAGGTAAGGGGCGCTCGCCTGCCCACGGCAAAGGGCAATCAAACGTGCCCTTGGCAGGCTGGGTTTTGGTGCACAACAGCACATTGCTGGTCACACAGAAGTTGCAGTTGGCTTTCATCACAATGCATTGATGGTCAGAAAGTTGGCATCCGGGGTTCAGGTTAACACCAACATATTGCCACACAGAACACACTGTGTCTGGCCTTCATCGTGCTGTTGATCAAAGCTGGGTGCTGTGGCTGTGCTAAACCACGACATGCCGGGCCACAATCATAAGGGTGCATCCCACTCTGTGTGGCTACACCATGGAATTGGGTAGCCTGCCTGGAGACGCTAGCAGCACCATGCGTCGAATAGGCGCTGGCCATCCTGCTGCCATGACAAGTCTTACCATGAAAGGCAAAACTGACTATGATGCGCATGGATCACAAGATATCTGATTTGTAGTTGTTGCACAGGTATGTTCCTGACCTGCTTATGAGTCTGCACGCACTGCAGGCCCAGATGAACCAGTACCAGGCGTGGTTCACCGAGTACCAGGCGCAATGCATGTTGGTGGGCCGTCACCCCTTGCCGCACCTGGACCCTCACACCATCATGGCAGGGGCTGGTTTGCTCAACAATGGCAAGGGGCGTGGGGCAAGGGACTCCCGTTCAGCACCCCAACCGCCAGCCGCACCCCTGGCAGCATTGAACAGGCTGATGGCTACAGGGGGTGCTGGGGCTTCTGGCAGGCCAGCGCAAGCTTCAGGCAGTGCTGGAGCCCCAGGCAGGCCAGCACAATCAGCAGGAGGGGTCAAGCGGGCTGCACCGGCGTCTTGGGGGTACGAAAGCAGCAGCGGAGTGGCAGTCGCACAACAGTACGTTACAGGACCGTACCGCCGTCAGCCACAAGCTGTGTCGCAGGATTACGAAGCTGATGCGTTTGAGGAGGACGAGGAAGAGGATGAGTCGGTGGAGGAAGAGAATAGCGAGGAGGAGGGAAGGGGCAAGGGGAAGAAGGGTGGCAAGGGCAGGGGCAAGGCTGGTCGTGGAGGCAGCGTAGGTGTCAGAGGGCGGCCTAACGGCAGGGGCAGAGGGCGTTCTGCCCTCACTAGCGTCAGCCAGTACTTCGCCCCTCCACCTCCTGCGCCTGGTCGTGCATACGCTGGCGCTCACACCGAGTCAGAGCAGGAGGAAGAGGAGGAGGAAGATGGCATGGTGCAGCCGTCCAAGCGAGCAAGGGCATCGCTTGCTAAGGGCCGGGGTGGTCGGAAGCCGGGGTACGTGGCTGTGCTGCATGCGCATGTGCGGGAGGGTAGTGCAGATCGGGCGGCCGGGGGCGGTGCGGGCGGCAGCGGGACAAGGGATGGTACGGCTAACAGCAGTGGTGGTGTTGGCGGGACCGGCACGCTGGCAAGAGTTGTGGCGGCTATTGGCAGCGAAGCAGCAGGTGCTGCTGTCAGCGGCAAGCCTCCCACCCCACCCCCAGAGCCGACCACTGGCCGGTACACTGTCCATGGTTTCACAGCTGCAGAAACGGTCGATGACCTGCCACAGGAGGTGGGTCGCACTTCATCAGAACCGGTACACTTGCATACCAGGCACCCATGCTGCTACACTCAATGCCGCACATCCCTGTTTGACCAAATGGCATTGACGACTTGCCCAGCACGCTACAAGCACATGCAGCACCAGTACACTACATGCATTTTGCAACACCTGCTGGCCCGCACTGTTGTTGCTGTTGTTAGTTTGTTCAAGTGGCATTGACGTCTTGTCCAGGATGCCATGAGCGCACGGGTGCCTGCATGTCCTGCCTGCTTGGCAGATGGCGGTGAGCTGCCAGAACATGCCGGGCCGTTTCTACCTCATGCAAGGCAAGGTGCTCTGCGAGTGCTACCGCTGCGTCAAGGCGCCACCAGAGGTGGGCTGCTAGGCACACCCACGTGGCCTCTGGTTCAGAAACGGTTTATGCACACTCACGTGGCCTCTGGTTGAGAGACGGACTAAGCACACTCATGTGGCCTCTGGTTGAGAAGAGTGTACCTTGAAGCTCAAGGCCTGCTTTCTCACAAGGCTTGTCATCATGTGGACCACAAGCACACTCACGTGGCCACTGCAGAACACACGGCTTGTGCTATTGTTCGGACATTGGCAGCCATGGCTGCACAGCTCGGCGCTTGACTACTACTGGTTCAGGAAGGAGTGATGACAAGATCATGTAGCCGGTCTTGGAGCCCAGGATTTGTCCAACCACAATAACATATCTCATGGTGTAGCTTGTTAGATAGATCCTTGTGTGGGTCTTGAAGCCCATGACCTGCCTTCTCACTAGAACGGTTGTCATCATGTTACTTGCTAGTGCACCACGCGATTTGTGCTATTCCTCGGGCATGGACAGTCATATCTATGCAGCCTGCCTCTTGACTACCATCCAGTTTTGTGCCATGCACATTTTGATGGTATGGTGTCATGCATATGTGGATGCATGATTCTGACTTGAGCACATGTGCCACGTGCTTGCTGTTTCAGTCACGTGAGTTCCACCCCACCCACTGGGAGCAGCACTGTGGCGCGGGAGCAGCAAAGAAGTGGAAGGCCAGCATCAAGGTGAGAGGACAATTGGAGCATTTCCAGACTGTTTTATTGATAGCGTGGAAACGCTCTCCTGGTGTGATCCAGAGGCGCAGCATCAAGACAAACACCACCCAGGTTGTGCCATGTCCGTTCAGCTAGAAAACGCTCCCAGGTGGAACACAAACAACAACAGAGCATCAAACAGTACGTTGATTGTTCCATCCCGATCTGATCCCATGGCGTGGAGAAGCGCTCTCAATGTTTTAAAAAGAGGCAGAGAATCAGACAGTCACACAGGCCGTGTGCTCGGTTTCTATGGCAGCGTACACAATGTGAATGTGAACACAACAGGATCGCAGCATCAAAACAAATACCCAAACCGTTCCATCTTCTAGCGTGAAGAAGCGCTCTTGTTACTAGACGAATCACACACATGTGCACACACACACACACACACACACACGTGTTTGCCTGGCCTGTGTGCTTGTTGTGTTCAGATCGAGCCGGGTGGCGGTGCGCCGGAGGTGCCTCATGGGGTGTCCAGCATGCCCATAGGCCGGTACTTTGACCTCAGGGGGGTGGACGTCAAACCTGCAAGACAGCTGGGTGAGAGCGAATACTATCATTATATTTATGCTTTCCGACTCAATCTCTTTTGCTTGTCCTTGAGCTGCATCGGGAGCTGCATTGCGTGCATCGACACAGTCAGTTGGTCAGCTGTGATGCAAGATGAGATGGCATGACAGTCAAGGTTGTGATGCAACACCTGATGGCACTGCTGCAGACATTGGGCTGCACTGCATGATACCATGGCAGGCCTTAGTTGGTCGGTTGTGTTGCGGCTGTGCAGGAGTGACTTGCAACTGCCTGTCGTATTGCAAGCGATTGATAGTCATGTCGCCTGCCTGCACTTTATGATGCTGTTGCAAGTGCGCCATGACCCGTCTACCCTATGGTGTCCACGTTGCAGGCACTCCTCCCATGATAGAGTTCACGGGTGCACCGCTTGTGCGGGAGAAGGCAGCGCGCATGGTGATGCATGACGTGGGCAGTGACGGGGCAGCGGAGGTGAGCAAACAATCTGAGGAAGGCAACGCGCCAACTCTGGCGTAGACCTTGTGGCAGGGGCATGCTGTGGGCTGTGTGCAAGCATTTCACTGTGATCGTTGCCAACACCGTGCGCCCTATGTAAGCTTCCCTAGCCACACACACAACCCAGGAGCATGCAAATGAGTACACATACTGAAGGGTGCAACGCTCCGGCTTTAAATGTAAAACCTGCTACATGGCTCTGCTTAGGGAAATTCGATAGTGCAGCTGCGCCGTTGCCGACCCTTTTGGCTCCCTCCTTATAGACATACACATCAGTCTGTCCCATTCACACATGTGATACACAGGGCCCACGCGAGGTGGGTGCGGCTCGGCGCGCCCTGCTGGCGCAAAAGCACGAGGCCAGAGAGACCGGGGAGGATGGGGGCCGTCCGCGCCGCCACCATCACCACCACCATCACCACCACCAGGCCATCATCCCCACCTGGCCACCTCACGAAGACGTCAAGTACGGCAACTACAAGCCAATCAAGGTATGCCGAATTGCTGCTGTAAAGCAGAATCACCCCACCCAGTGAATTGGTGACTGGACCTCAACTCGTGAAAGGTTGTTGGGATCTGCACACTTTGAAGTTGGGCAATCTAAAGTGAGGCCAGCGTTTGTAGTCTAGGCTTGCAGCTCAACTGCATTCACAGTCTTGGCTGTCGAGCTTTACCTCATTCTAATTGTCTGCGAACTCCTACGCCTTATTTGCCGTGTGCTCGTTCAGTCTCTTGTGCATATTGTGCACCACCCGTCCCGTCCTGTGCCTCCAGGTGCGCTGGGCGGGCGACCACTGCTGTGTGTGCGGCAGTGACGTTGACTACGACTGCGACCAGCTGATCAGCTGCGACGCGTGCGGCATCACCCTGCACCAGAGCTGCTATGGGGTGCAGGAGCTGCCGGGGGTGAACGACATCTGGATGTGCAGGGCATGCGAACTCAAGGAGGAGGTGGGTGGGGAAGGACCATGCGGGAAACGGTGTGCAAGTCAGTGGTAGTGATGATAACAGTGCAACAAGGTATGTACATGACTTGCACGTCCATGTCATGTTTTATTAGCAAACACGCCCCATGTTTTATGAGCATACACGTCCCCATTTATGAGCCCCATGTTTTATTAGCAAACACGTCCCATGTTTTATGAGCATAGAAGCAACCCTGGAGGCAGCACGTGGGGCGGAATGTCGGGCCGGGTGGGATGGACAGCCCGTTGCTGCAACGACCCAGAAATGCCGCTTCTCCAGCCGGTCTGTACTTTTTCAGCCTGAGCAGCAGTGGCTTGTGCCTGATTTTGGGCCTGAGTGTGCATGTGTGCTTGCATGTGCTGTTGGTTGTGTGCGCAGGGCCAGCCCGACCCGCAGTGCTGTCTGTGCCCGGTGACAGGCGGCGCACTCAAGCCCACCACATTACCGGGCATGTGGTGCCACGCAGGTAGGACGGGCACACAGGCCTGACATGAGCACTTGACGATCAGACCAAGCATGCATTCGTTCTAGCGTATGATTTGTCCATCAGGCCAGCCATTCATTATTATTACACAGCTTCAGGTGTCACCAGCAAGCGTCACTGCGTCGTACTTGTTCAAGTACATGCTTGGCTGGTTATGGTCAGTTTGTCTTGTTGTCCCTCATCTGCCCTTTCTGAGACGTTTGTGTTACATGGTTTCACATGCTTCTTTGCATGCATTTCCGTTCAACCTGCATGCAGTGGATTCCCGAGGTGACCTGTCCTGACCCGCTGCGCACGTTTCTACACACGTTTCTTTGCCTGTTTCTCTCTTCAGCCTGCATGCAGTGGATCCCCGAGGTGACGTGTGTGGACCCGCTGCGTATGGAGCCCATCGACCGCATCCTGCACATCCAGAGGGAGCGATGGGAGCTCACGTGCTGCATATGCAAACAAAAGGTGTGCGGAATGCAATGAGGCATGCTGATCACATGGCGACTTGCAACGCTCATGTAGCCTGAGCTATTCTGTCGCCATACATAAGGAAAGGATGGGTTTCACAGCCCATGTCGTCATACATTAAAATCAACTTGATGTGTTGAGGATTTGTTGCCATCCTCCAACGCCCCATGCCGTTCCTGGCCCTGTGTGCAGATGGGTGCCAAGGTCCAGTGCTCCACTTGCTACACCGCCTACCACCCCCTGTGTGGGCGCATGGCCGGCCTGACCATGGAAATGGCAGAGTCAACCGCACCGGGGGGCGGACTGCAACTCATTTGTCTGTGTCCGAAGCACTGCAAGCCAAAGCTGCACGTTTCGGGTGCGAAAAAGGGTTGGGTTACTGGCAAAATCGGGGGATTATGAAAACAGGTGGTCTGAGTGCGCAAGTGGTTTGAGGGTTTTCGCGAAAACAGGTGCTATGAGTCGTGTGAACTGGTGGGTGGTTAGAAAGGTCATGTCTGGTAGCCAAAAGCGAGTGCGACACGCTTGGCAGGAAAGGAGGGTGGGCATCTGTCGGTCGAGGGCAGATGGCGACAGAAAGAGATGTGGAGCAAGTTATGATAGCGGCCTGAGAAACGGTTGTCGGTTTCTGTGCACAGGCATCACCCGTGTGAGTGCTGATGAGGAGTTTGGCAGCTCAGCCGACGGTCACGGGCTGTACAACTGCCAGCCCTTCCCGCCTCTGCCGGCGCTGCCGGTTCCCAGGTGAGTGAGAAGCCAACTAAGACTGGCCGAAGGTTGGCAAGGCCATTCTGGTATATCAAGCATATGGCATGAGAAGCCGTTGAGTGGCTGGGGTTGGAGTAATCAGGCCGTGTCACACTTGTGATTACCTGTTTGTACAACAGCTTCTTTTGACACAATTAACTGTACTTGGCACGTAAGGCAGGGTTTGGTTGTTGGCTTTGCAGCAGCCTCGTGCCTTTTTCGTGCTTTTTTTTTTTGGACAAGGCCAGCAGGCTTGTGTTGTGTTGTGCCACCTGGCTTGTGCCGGTGGCTATGTGGGGTGTGCTGGGGTGGCTGCCTGTCCGTTGTTTGTTGCCAGGCTCGCCTTTATGCATTGCATGCATTGCAGGAATGAGCCTCGGCCTGCTTACCCATGTCATCCTGCTTACAATTCGTTGCGCACAGCTTGTGTTTGGTGTTAGTATCGCCCCCAGTTTTTTCACAGGGTTGAGCATCGGCCTCCTGATTTGCGTCCATTCCCTTGCAACGCGTACGTGTGCGCTCTTGCTGCCTTGTTGCATGCAGGTGTCCCACGGGATGTGCGCGCGCGGAGCCCCTGGACGGCACCGAGTGGGTGTCACACGGCACCGGGGCGGGCTGCACCACGCTCAAGGTAGGGCAAGGCAGGCACAGGGCGAGCTGCACCATGCTCAAGGTAGGGCAAGGCAGGCACAGGGCGAGCTGCACCACGCTCAAGGTAGGGCAAGGCAGGCATAGGGCGAGCTGCACCACGCTCAAGGTAGGGCAAGGCAGGCACTGGGGCGAGCTGCACCACGCTCAAGGTAGAGCAAGGCAGGCACAGGGCGAGCTGCACCACGCTCAAGGTAGGGCAAGGCAGGCACTGGGGCGTGCTGCTCATCAATCATCGACTGCAGAAGGAGAATGGTGCGCCCATGCAACCTTGTGCCGTCCCAACAACCTCACAAAACCTCGAGCCCAAGTTGTATAAACCATGCTGGTTAACTCGTTTCACTGCCTGCTCCACCTGCTGCCTGCTGTATCCACTGTACAAGCTTGCTCGCTAGTGCTAGCCCTGGTAAGCCAGTGACGTGTGCCACTCTGCTCTCACAGGGTTTCTGGATGCCTGAGGAGCCGACAGTGGCTGCAGAGCTTGTGCGGCTGCAGCAGGCCGCCAAGGCAAGGGCCAAGGCCAAGAGCCGCCAGGCATCGGGACCCATAGGGGAGAAGCGGGGCCGCCCGCGCATGTACCGCCCCCGCGATCCTGCCAGCAGAGACAGAGCCACTAGCGACGAACCACCGCCCGAGGTAGGCCATGAAAGGGTTGGTAGGGTACACAAGGCGTGAGGAAGCAAGCCAATCAGGAGCGTGGCACTTTGAGCCTCGAGTAAAGCTTTGCTTGAAGTTACAGACACAGTTGCTTGTGTCGCATGGTTACTATGGCAGCATTACTATGACAGAGGGTCACAATTCTGGCCCTCACTCCCCTGCACACTCCTGCGGCCCCTCAATGCCTGCGCCTCCAGTGTCTAGCTGATCGCGCCGCCTTAGCCCGCTGTCCGAAAGCCCCGAGCGCGGTCCTCATGTTCTGCGATGAACGCTGCTGAGCTTTGAAAGGAATGCATTGGCAAACTGCCACTCATGCATAAACCGGAACTGGCTGCCGGTGTGATCGCGTAAATGGAGGGATCCACCAACAGCTTGCAAATGATCCTGATCGCAGGTTGAGTTGATGGTGCTTCCCGAGGGCGTCCCGGACAGCCTGCCTGTGCTGTGCACCAACAAGCAGGCTGTGCTGCTCCTACGCAGCCAGAGGGTCGTGTATGAAGGGGTGGAGATGAGCGCGTCGCGGTTTGAGCAGATTTGCGGCAAAGGGGACGCCAAGAAGTGGAAGACAAGCCTGTGGTGGGTGTGGATTGTGGGTTCTACGGTTGCCGTTGTTGAAAAGAAGAGAGACATGTGCCTAGGGTCCTCAGTAGGCATTTGAAACATGGGCGCGGTTCACAAGCGGATTCAGCCAAGAAAGGCGGCAAAAAGGCTTGCTTTGTACTGCTCTGATGAGCCACGTAGCGTTGCTGCAGGGTCAGAGCCTTGTCTTCTTGTGGTGAGATGCGATGGCCGTTATTGCGCGTTGACTGCTGTCTTGTCGGGACGACACCTGTCATGCCATGTCACGTAGCTGTGACACGTGCCATGTCACATCTTGCAGGGTGATGGACAGTGAGGGCGAGCCTCAACAGACCATGCAGGACTGGCTGACTGCGCACGACCTGGACAGGGAATCGCTTTCCATGTTTGCGGCAAACTTTGCAGCGCATGAGGCGTACAAGTAGGTGCACGTGTGTATGTGCATGGCCGTGCATGGAGCATGCAAGTGTCTTGACATGGGCGAACGCTTGCTGTCTCCTCTGCAAGCGCCATCGCTGATGCAGTAATGGAACAGGATGTTTACAGCTGTGATAGTTGGCATAGATCGGTGATCTGCGATTTTATTGGCATGCATGGGTCGTCAAAATGAAACCCCTGTTAGGTACCCATGAGTGACGCGTGATGATGAATGATGCACATGTTCTGTTGGCACATGCGAGCGATGTATGGTGGAATGATTTCTGCAGGGACTGGCTAGACAGCCAGGCAGCGGATGGCGATGATGGGGCAGAAGATCAGGACGAGGAAGGGGAGGGTGGGGCGGAGGAGACGGAAGGTTGCGGTGGCCAGGGCACGCCCGCACCCATGGGCCCTGCTGCAACACCCGGGAAAGAAGCCGAGGAAGGCACCTCTCCTGCAGCTGAAGTGGCCGCAACGGCAGCTAGTGACGTGGTTGCAGTTGCTGCAGCTTTGGTGCCAGTCACTGACGATGTCATGGTGGATGTTGGTGATGCTCTGGTGGTGGCAAACGGGGATTCGGTTATGGTGGTTGACAAGGCGGTTGCGCTTGGTGAGAACGGGGTGGTGCCGGAGCCGGGCGAGGGGGCGGTGTTGGTGAAGGAGGAGGCGGAGGCGGGAAAAGTGACAGAAGGGGAGGTCCCGGAAGGAGAAGACGTCAAGACGGAGGGTGCGGGTGGGGCGGAGGCGGGGGATGCAAAGGCGGAGCCGGCCGAACCGGCCGTGCCAGCGCC
>QAXH01004058.1:0-34646 GCA_004335635.1 Chloromonas sp. AAM2 | reverse complement strand
ATGTACTGCACACAAATGGCCACATCACCTTGTTGGGTCTAGTCTATTGGGCCCTCAAGCCTCGGTCATCAGCCAAAAGCCTGTCCACCACCCTACTGTTGGCTGTCCGCTGTCTCTGCCCTTCCTGAGACGTGCTTGTGTGGCAATGACCTTGCCAGGCTGGACTGCGTCACACCTTGCATGTTGCGCTTGCCACCACCCTGCCCCTACTGCCAGCCAGCTTGCCATACATTGGTCCTTCCTCCCACAATGGTCCCTTCCGCCACTGCGCCCACAATGCTGCAACCCAGGATGGTGGTCCAGGGCTGGCAACACCCACTGCCTCTGCTCTGCTCAAATCTAAATGTAACACGCAGTAGTTCCTGAGAATGTCAAGAGACGCGTTTCACAACCAGCTTAGCAGCAGCTCAGAATCTGTACCGTTTGCTTGTTTCACTCACTGCCTTCAGGGTAGGCAGGACGTGGGGCAGGGACGCGGGGTTACCCTCCCTGCCTTCAGGGCAGGGTCAGCACTTGCTCTTTAATTTTCCCTCACCCTACTCCGCATCCTACTTCGCGCCCGTCCCCTCAACATCCTGCTTGGATTCGTGCTTGTGTGTGTGGCCATTCACAAGTTGGTAGTTGACGAACTGGTTGGCAAGCTGGGTCAGTTCAGTTCAGGTGATGGCGCTTTCACGTGACTCCGATTCCCAGTGCCGGGTGCTAGGCTGGTCCGCTTGCCCTGGACAGACACTTTTACAGGCCTGGGCGTGTTGTGGCCATCAGCGGCGAATTCATTCACAAAGGCTGTTAACGTGCAGCATCGTTTACACGGACTGCTCAAGCTACCAGTGAGTTTGGCGCTCACCAATCTCATCAGGAAAGCCAATCGTTAGTGGGTGTTAGTGTAAGGCAGTTCCCATGTCTGCATCGGAAACAATCTTGATCCACTGAGCGCATCTAGCAGCCATAGGGATCAACACACATCATTCTTGCAGCCGGGCCGCAAGCCGCCCAACTTAATTTGGTTGCAGCGATGGCCACCGAGAAGAAGCTTGTTGTGAACGTCGCTAACTGCAATGTTAAGAAGCTTGACCTGAAGGTGAGCCGCCGGCGTTCAGATTTGCGCGCCGTGATCTGGGTCCATTGCTGATGGCATCCATGTCAGCTGTCACATGTGCCATGCATCTGTGGTGCTGGCGGTCCATGGCATCATTAGTAATGCTTACTGGGTGTGGATGGCCGTGAGTTGCTCGATGGGCTGATCGCTCAACAGGCTCAGCTAGCGCAGGAGCTTGACATTGCGCTCATGAAGGTCATCATTGCTTGCCATGGGGTGCATGCTGTCATCAACTGACCTTTCATGCAGGCCTACGGCATCAGCAAGGCCCGTTGCCAGGTGATCATCAAGGTGGGCGACAAGCAGGTCAAGACCACAGTGGGCGTGGGCCTGGACCCAACCTGGGAGGAGACATTCGAATTCCCAATCACTGGTGAGACACCCAGGGAGCCGACACAAAGCATGCTCTGGTGCAAGGAGAGGTGTGCAGCAAGGTCTGGTGTGTACATCTGGCATGTGTGTGCCTGGGACTATCCTGGGAGTTGCAAGTGGCTGGTGGCAGTGATACAGTGCGCTATCCAACTGATTTGTGAGGAACGCGGTGCTGCCACACGCAACGGTGAAGGGAATGGGCGCAAAGGAATTCACATCAGGTAGCGAATGGGTTGAGCTTCTCACCGGGTAGTGAGTGGGCCAAGCACACAGTGGTGAATGCTTTGCATGGAGAAGCATGTGGTCAGCACAGAAGCAGAACAAATGACAGATTCACAGGCTGAGGGTTCAGGGTGCATCATCAAGCGCATGCCAACCCATGTGGGGTCAACTATCAGGCCTGTTCACCCAGCTGTAGTGCGAACACATTGTCTCTGCACATGATTACTGAAAATTTCTTGAAACTTCTATGAGCAAGCTCAGTGAGAACTGTCCACGTTGCTCACACTTGCACCCTGAGGTTTAGGCAGAAACGGTCTGACTGACCTCCATGCAATGTCTTGTTCACTGCAACAGCCTGCGTGTATGTGACTGGCTTGAGTTTGACGCCATGACCCTGCAGACGAGAACGTGCGGTGCTCAGCCGTGCTGTTCATGGGTGAGAGCGAGACTGAGGGCGGCGACTGCCCCAAGCAGATCGGAGACGAGCAGGTGTACCTCCTCAACACCCTGGTCACGGCCAAGCCTACCTTCAAGGCGATCATCGTGCCAGGCGGCAAGGTGGGACCACATGAATGCAGCAGATAGATAGATTGACAGCTGGGGGGCGGACGTCAGTGCAATAGGCGGTGTTGTGTGCATCAAGCCTTCCTACATGGCTCGCCAGGATTGATACCTCATAACACCATCGTGCCAGGCAACCCCTGTGAGAGCAGTTCATGCGCTTACATCAACTGGGCCTCATGGGGTCACTGCTCTTTAGCACTAAAGGAACGGTCTTTGCCTGTTAAACTGTGATGCACATGACACACTGGACTCGGCATAAGCATTGAGACCAGCACAACCATTCAGGGACATGACATATGCGTATGTGTTATGCAATTCTAACCCACTGACCACAACCGAGAACAAGTCACGTGTTGACAGCAAATGGGCCTGGTGAGGTCATTGCTCTTGGGCACTCACTGCTCACGTTGCATATGACCTTGACTCTCCCGATTATTTATGGTGCACACTCTCACACTCTCACACGAACACAAGCATTGACACACAGGGAGAGGGCAGGACAAATGATGTACAATGGGCGGCTCCTCTTGACTTTCAGGCACACATCTGCATGCCTGTGTGTTCATTCCAGTGAGTTCATACCAACTGTCATACATGCGCAGGTGGACATGATGTTCACTGCCTACGGCTTTGGCAAGGAGGACGTCCCCGAGGACAACAGTGAGTCAAGCCATGAGCACACACCAGGACTGGGCAGCTGATACTCCTGGAATTGCGCTTCCGCTCCTGCCTCACTCGGCTTCAGCAGCCACTGATACATGTCAGCTGTTTAGCAGCCACTGATACATGTCAGCTGTTTAGCAGCCAGTCAGCTGTTTAGCAGCCACTCATTTGAGCCAGCGACCTGTCCACGCTGTACGCTTGAGCTCATGCACACACACGTATGCTAGACGTGGCTGTCCCCCGGACGTCGCTGAAGCGCTCTGTGTCTAGTTACATCAGCCTTGTGTGTGCGCACCCCCTGCATTCAATCAGCAGGCATCAGTTTGTCTGCATGCAAACCGGTGTAAGGCTGGAGTAGCCGCAGTCCATCACCAGCTTAGTCTTCCATGAAACTAGCAGTAAAGTGACGCCTGTAAACACGACTGGGCTTGTCACCTGCTGAATGCTGAGAGTCACTTAGCACAGTCGCAGCTACGGCTCTGTATATCACGTAATATTTGCCACCGTTGCAATACATCGTGTGATGTGAAAAGTACGTGTGCTCTGTTGTTGCTGCTGTAGGTGCATTCCTGGACCTGATGGACGATGCAGGGGGCATGATCATGGACGATGACGAGGAGCAGAAGTAGACACACTCACCCACCTTACTTGCTAGGAGATGGCAGGGCATGACCATGCTGGACCCAACCCAGGCATTGCTGACAGCAATTTCTCCATCTTACGAGCTCTGCTGCATGTGCTTAAATGCAATCCTTTTTACTGTGACGAGCACCGATAAGGATGGAATGTCGCCATGAACGCGCACTGGTCTGAACAACAGCGGACAGTCAGCCCGCCACAGGGAGCATGACAGCACGGCCTGATAGCTCTCTCAGATGATGAAATCACGGCACTTTCTTGATTAGACCAGATCTGGCCTGCCATGAATGAAACCAGGAAGTCCTCCCTACAAGTTGGGTTGAATGAGGATCGAAGTCATATGATCATATGCAAGGATAAGCCCAGGACTCTTGACGATGCGTGCGGCTGCACAGTATAATCAAGCAGATCACGACAGTGTCAGGGTTCTTCAGTTGTCAGGGTACAGGTAAGTATGCTCGAATATGGGCCAGCGCAAGGTCGAGTTCGACATTTGTTTTTTTGACGTGATGAACCTCGTGTTCCTGTATGACAGGCGACCAACGCCTCTGATGAATGATGTTTGTGAAGGAAGTTTCACTCCAGCAACTATTGTTCAACTAAGGCATCCACAACAAGATGAGTAAAAGCAAATGCATGAATGGCTGTCTCATGTCGAACCTGTTGAACTGGGGATCCGGGTCAAGAATACAAGCGGGTCTGTAGCGATTGGCACGAAGATGGATTGGTCACAAGGAAAAATGAAGTCCATTCTATGTAGCTCAGGTGCTTTGTGTGACGAAGAACGAAGGCCCTGAGTGTGCATGTGCTTCCAACTGTGGCTCGGACTCGGGCCGCTGCACATCCTTCTCAGTCGCCACCTGCATGTGCATGGGACAGTAGACACGTGTGCGTCACATGGACATGTGCTGGCAACAGGCGCGAGTGCATCGGGCATAGGCACAGCAACATAGGTCCAGGTTGAGGCACATCTCTTGCACAAAACAAGTGCACCAACAGACCCGGAACAAATGATGGGTGATCCCATGATGGACATGTACAGTGAGAAAAATACCAGGGGCAGACAACTCCAAATAAAATGTGTTCTTATTCTCTGCAAGCTGCTAGGTCGCACCACTGTTATCACATTTGTGTGACCACCTCTCCGGGCATCTCTCTTCATCATGCTTATAGTGGAATCATGCGGCTATAGCAGTGTATTTTGCCTGTTTCATGCCACTCCTGCATGCCACACTTGCCTGTGTGCTCAACCTGCCTTCCCGCCACATGCAAGCTCATCAGGCTTACCACATGCCGTGCGCGCTGCAGAACTTGTTATGTGACATGAACAGGGAATTGTCCTGAACCATGTGCACGCGGCATTAGGCACCAGGCAGGTTGCCACTCACCATCCAATCCGTGGGCACTGGGTGAGACAGGTACCCGGGCGCCCCGGCCGACACGAGCATGTTGGTGTTGTCGGGGTGGAGGCCGGCGTTCCATAGCGCGCCCGTGGTGTTCTCAAAGGCCTGGATGTTGGCCAGCTTGAGACACGGCATCAGGATGGCAGCGCCGTTCAAGGCGCCAAGCTGCACAGGCAGAGCAGGGTAAGGCTAGGTTGACAGCGTGTAGCCTGTCACCTGAGTGGAGGGTGGCCACCCATCACTAGGCAAAGACCGCCCATTACTAACTGCGCTGGTGACCTACCACCCATCTTTTGTTACGCAGTAGCCCAGTGAATGAGTGGAAGAAGGCCACTCATCACCAGCTGTGACGGTGAACCATCACTCATGCCTGGCTGGTCACATCGTGACCCATGAGTCATCAAGCATGCTACACAGAGTGTGGGGCATGTCCTGTTGACTCATGCTGGGGTGTGTGCAGGAGATGGAAAGGAGAACTTCGACATAAAGAAGTTGTGCAGAAAATGAAAAGGAACACTTTGACATCCATCCATAGTTAGCCATGCCATGACTCATGTGTCATGATGTATGCACCACATGCCGTGACCCCATGTGTCATGATGCATGCACCACATGCCATGACCCAGGTGTCATGATGTATGCACCGCATGCCGTGACCCATGTGTCATGATGCATGCACCACATGCCGTGACCCATGTATCATGATGCATGCACCACATGCCATGACCCAGGTGTCATGATGCACCACATGTCCTGTTAAAGCAGCTCAGGCATGACGAGGTTCTGCAGGCAATGGGTTGAAGCACATCATGATACATGGGTGGCTGAGGAAGTGCAGCAGTCATGCAGACGCTTACCTGAACCTTTGCAGCATCCAGGAACGTGAGGTGATGCAGCGCTCCCGCCGCGTTGCACACAGCCAGCTCAGGGTAGTTGGGCGGCCCCACGGCAGCGCTCTTGTCGCCCTTCTTGGAGCCTGGCTGCCCGTCTTTCTTCTTCTTGGCCTTATTGCTCGACTTGAGCCCAGCAAGGTGCAGGGAAACCACATGTAACAAGCACTTCACGCCGTCGTGATCGCACACCTGCGCCCATTGGGGAGCACAGAGTGAACTCATACATGCAATGAGGCGAGGCCACGGGGCGACCAAGGCACGTGGCCATAACCTTGCGCAGCGGTTGGCAACATAAGATAAGACCGCATGAGTGAATCAGGGCAGGGTCGCTGGTGCCTGAACTGGGTGCATGAGGTGACGCAAGCCCATACTTTGAGCGCGACACACACACACACACACACACACACACACACACATGTCGCAGTCCACCACCCTTCCCTCCCCGCCAGCCACCTGCCAGCACACATCTCCGGCTCCTCACCCGTTGCCCGTCCCCGCCACCCACCTCCTGCGCGACCCCTAGGTCCGCCGTCATTTCCCACAGTATGCCGCACACGTAGGCGGCCTGCTCCGCGCTGTCCGTCAGCAGGCTGCGCACCAGCGGGCCCAGGCAACCGCACCCTGAAGGGCAGAGGCCACAGCCAACAAGAGCCGGCGAATATACATGGCGGCTTGGGACGGAGCAGGTGACAAGGGTTCAACAGGCGGGATGTGTAAAAACCGTGCCTGAACATCGTGCAAGCATTTGACCCTGGTGGTAATGAGGCCAGAGGCTGAGTTGCAACACTGCCAGGCATGGCTTGAACGCAGGTGCTGAACTGACGGCCTCATCCATGTTCTGCTGGAGCCCAAGGGCATCTTAAGCCATCGTGCCGGAGCCCATTGGTGCTTGTCCATGTACAACTCGGAAAGCACAGAGGCGCGTGCAGGCTTGCTGTTCCCTGGCCCCACCCCAGCCCCCTCTCACCCATGAGCTCCTCCTGAAAGCCTGGGCACAGGGCCAGGAAGCGCAGGCAGGCCGCAGCGTGCGCGGCTATCAAGTCCTTCCGCCCCGCAGGGCCGCGCCCCTCGCCGCCCTTCTTGCTCTTGCCGCCAGCAGACCCCTTGCTCTTTTTCCCGCCTGTGGGGGGTGGGACTGGAACCTGAACAGCAGAGGCACACCAACATCTCTCTAGGATGGCTTGTCTTCTGCAGCGTTTATGCAACAAAGAACGCGTCTGCGTGTCTTGCATAGATTCTAAGCGTGCTTGATTTTCTGCACTGCCTGATGCTACACACTAACGCCCATGCCCAACCTGCCTTGCCTTCCATTTCCTTGCCCTTCGAATTCCCCCTCCGTGCTGAGTCCGCTTCCAGCTGCCTTCCAGCCTCCTTTCCTTGCATGCTTTAGCCTGCGCACCCTCAATTCCCGGCCTTGTGACCTGCCCTTCTGCTTCCCAGTGCATGCCCAACCTCATTGCAACTCTTCTTTTTAGCCTGTCCCTTCCCCATGCGAGCTTTCGTTTTCCATGGGCAGCCCTCCCGCCCTGTGACCCATGCCCAGTCCTGATACTGCCTCTTAAGGCCCGGCCGTGCTTTTCTGCGCTCCCTGAAAATGCCCCTCTTGCGTTCCCTGCGTCCATGTGGTCCCGCCCAGTGCATGTGCCCCATGCCCAGTTCGGAGCCCAGCCTCACCACTCTAGGCTCCGGTAGCCTGGGCACGTAAGTGACAAGCGATGCAAGTGTGGGTACCGCGCCTGCCGCTATCAACGCGTTGCGTCGGGGCACCTTCGTGCCAGACGCCTCACCCTGCGTGCAGGCATGCTGGCAGACACTCAGCTGGCGCACACTCAGCTGGCGCACACTCAGCTGGCGCACACTCAGCTGGCGCACACACAGCTGGCGCACACACAGCTGGCGCACACTCAGCTGACGCACACTCAGCTGGTGCACACTCAGCTGGCGCACACGCAGCTGGCGCACACTCAGGTGGCGCAGTGTGCAGTGCTATGTTCAGTACTGCCAGGCACACTGATCAGTGAGCCCTCCCATCTTCTGGCCCTCCAGTAGACGAGTTGAACAGACACTGCTGTGCTACTTGAATCCCACGCTTTCCGGCAAGTACATCCTGGCACGCCTGAAGTCAGGGTTTTGGCTCTCAACACCGCTTTGCTTGCTGACCTGCCCTGCTTATCTATGCAGCCTGCACGCAGTGTGTCATGCCAGGTGCAGTGCCTGCTGCCTCGGTATGCACGCTCAACATCCGTTTATTCATTGTCCCTGGCCCGGCGTCACTTGCCTGCACATTCTCCACTAGAGCCCTGAGCGCTGTGACTGCATGCAGCGCGGTCATGCGCGCCCCGCCCCATGCGGTGATGGCGCCCGGCATGCAGCACCCCAGCAGCGGCAGCAGGGCCAGGTCGGACACTCTCGCTGAGTATTCCATCCGCTGCACAGGCACATGCAAACGACAACCGAATTGTGTGCTTGCGACTGAAACCACTCATCCTTGAACACCTGCAACTGAAACCACTCAATCTTGAACATCTGCAACTGAAATCACTCAATCATGAACACCTGCAACTGAAACCACTCAATCTTGAACACCTGTAGCGGGAATGCTACAATGCAACAATTCATTGGACTGCCAAAGTGCTGGTGACTCCTGTCCCCGTTGACGTTTAACCAAACTTGATGAACATTCGGTCCATGCCCTGCAGCCTGCTCTGACCTGTGCCAGGTGGGCCAAGAGCTGTGCGGCGGGTTGGCGGGACCGGTCGTGCGAGCTGCTCAGCAGAGAGGCTGCACAGGAGATGACCTGCAGGCACACGAGGTGACATGCTTGATGGTTGGCATGCTGGGTTGAGAGAGGACAGGCCACTCCCAACAGCAGGTGCACCAACCATGGATATTTGCTGATGAAGCTCATCAATTATAGTCACGCTCGTTTGCCTGCATCCTGAGTCGTCTGGCCCTGTGAGGCCTCCTCCTCACTGCTGTGACATGTCAACCACTACATTCTGGCTCACATAGGTGTCTGCTGAATACGTCACTTAACGCCAGATCAACACACCCTTGCCTTGTATGTTCTTGTGCCCGTCACCCACATGCCTCATGCCCACACGCATGGCAGCAGAACATTGTGTTAACCCTGTCTCACCCGTGTTGTGACCACCTCTGCGATGTGCTTCTCGCTCTGTGCCAGTGCATGCAGCGCCCCGCATGCCGCCCAACGCTCCTCGGGCGCGCCCCGCTCCAGCATGTGCACAAGCACAGGCAGCACCTGGGCCTTGAAAACCTCCTCACGCTGAGAACAGGAAGGAGGAAGTGCACATGTACTCAGGAGCAATGTACTCAGAAATGAAGCGGTCAGGAGCAGGGCATGAGGCGAGGACACTTACAAGGATGACAGGCACACATGAGACGAGAAAAAAAACATTAAACTGTGTCAGCTGAGTTTTTCGCATGTGGTTGAATTGAGGCGACCTTGCTGCAGAGCCATGTAAGCGCCATGTATGGCTGCTGAAACTGCGACAGGTGTTCGTTGCGCTGCCCAGCATCCAGCCCTAACGCCAGCGCAGCCTGGCAAGGGCCATGCTGGCGACATGCAGGTCATACCCATGGTACTCGGCACATTGTTATTCCAATATCAGCCACATCAGCTGGGGCTGGCCTTCATGTGCCGTACTGTCAGGCCTACCTGAGCCTCGCCTGCCAGGGCATGGCTCCACAACTGGACCGCTGATTGCACCTTTGGAACCGGCTTTCCTGTCACCTCATTCTGTACGGCATTGTTAAGTTACAACAAAGAATGAACTGGGCTTTCATTTGAGTCGCTCAGTTCTACCAACTCAGCCACTGATAATTCTTACAATGAGTGACTGCTTTCCATTGAGAGAGTCAAAATGACCGGCGATGCCTGGCAAATCGGAGCCTTTGCCGCTTTTGGAAGCAGGCTTAGGAGGCATGCTGTGTACCACGCGAGTTCTTGTCTTGACAGTTGCGCGGGAATGGATTCTCAGCAAAACCGATGGTGCTGCGCGCAGTAGTGGATGAGCAACACTGCTGGCAAGTTTGATCAACCGCGAGCGGAGGAACAAGAATGGTTTCCCGGGCAGACTGCGAAATGCGTTTCCACCGGGGGTCTGGTCACGTGGGCTCTCGGACTAGAAATAGGCCGTCCCGCGCCGCAATGGATCCGTCCTTGGTTGTTCTTGCCCTTCCAGTTGCTGTGCCAGGCTATGTGCTGAACACAACTTCGTGGCCGGGGCTAGGACGCTAGCTAGGAGGAATGATGATGCAGCACTCTACAGCGGGCGACGATGGGGTGCCTGGAAGCCGATGCTTTGTCGTGTGTGGCAAGGCAATCACGGTGCGTGGCCATTCTGTTTGATGGATGGGTTCAAGTGGGCTCCTCTTTGCAGTTTCTGCACAGTAGCCTCGTTCCATTCCATGCTTTCAGGGTGAGGAGCTGCAATCGGCCTTTACGCCCTATGGCGAGGTGCAGTCTGTCAAGGTGGTGCGTGAGAAAGGAGGTGAGTCGTTGATGCCACACCGCTTGCTGAGTTGCACAACGGATCCCTTTCAGCAACTTGCCATCGCGCACCCCAGACGCTCAGATCACACACGCGCCGGTACAGATGCAACAAATGATTCTAGATGGCTCCACATGATTCTACATGTGCTGACAGTGGCAGCTCGATGTGTCCTGGATCAATTCCATGGCCACATCCGCACACCACAGTCTCAATGCCACCTCCCTCGCTGCTCGGACAGACAGGCAGCACCTCGACATATTCATGCGCTCAGTGTACCGACGTGCAGCAGATCCTGAGCCTCCGTTAGGTTGCTGTTCTCAATTGTGCCTGCAGTGGCATATGTCAAGTATGACAAGGCTTCCTCTGCCGCACTCGCCATCGAAAGCTTGAACGGGGCCGTGCTCAACAATGGGCGTGGCCCTAAGCTCAAGGTTCTGCTGGCGGAGGCGCCTTCCTCTCGGTGAGGATGGTTGGTTCGCAGTTCCGTTTGGCGCGCAGAGCACCACCTTGCAGTTACAACGCGAAGGCAGGGCAAGGGCGAGCAGCCCACAAATCCTTGAACCGGATAAATAACAAATGGATGCATGCAGCTGCAGCAACCATGCGCTGGCGAATGGAGACGTTTCCCGGTGCCCGGGGCAGAGAATTGAATTGAGCTCGTTGACTTGGCCATTGTTTCACAGGGGCATGGCGCAGCAAAAGCAGACACCGGAGCTGGAGCTGTCTTCGGACCCTGATAACGTGCCCCCAAGGTCTCGGCTGTTCATCGTAGTCCCAAAGCTTTGTGAAGCGCAGCAGATTCAGGTGAGGTCCACAGCAGAATGACGCTGCCAAACGCATCATCGGAAAGATGTTAGATCTAGGTGCATGCAGTTGAAAGATTGTTGCTGAGCGAGCCACCCTCTTTTGCCGTACGCCATCCAGCCACAGCTGCCGCCAGGTCAACAACGCAACCGCACCTTTTGATCTGTGCAGGATGACATGGGACAGTTCCCGGACATCGAGTACTGCAAGACGGATCTGGCTGCCAGTCGTGGTGTCGTGTTTTGCAAGTTCAGCAAGTCATCTTCAGCCCTTATGGCTCTCGAGGCGATCGCGGAACGTGGCATGGTACGTGCAGTGAAGCAGGCTCGGGTGTCTGCCAGTCCCCTGCTCAGTTACCGAGAACAATCGCAATTTGCTTGCAGAAAGTTGCGGGTTACACTGTGAAGGCGATGCTCGCTGAACCTAAGACGAAGCGTGGCCGACCCGAGGCATCACCTCAAGATCTGATGTACGGCATGCAGCAGGTGAGACAGCAGCCATGGGAGCTTTGGGGCGTACGATCGTTGCAGCAGAGAGGACTGGGCCGAGGCAGCACTGTATCAGCCAGCCTGCTGCAGATTGGCGGGCTGTGCTTGTGTGACAATTTTGCTCTATCGGCTTCCGCAGTCAGATGTGCAGTCAAGCAAATGGTTCTGCTTGTTGGTTGATGACAGGACTTGACCATGGCAGATGAGCTGTCAACAATTGACATTGTGTTCATCAGTGATCCACATTCATCTCATTTCATCTTGGCCTCATCTTGGAATCACTCATTCATCTCCTATCTTATTTTTTCATGGCTACATTTTGTTTTAGATGTGATTGGCATTTGCTTTCTGCCTTGTGTCGATGGCTACATTTTGTTTTCGATGTGATTGGCATTTGCTTTCTGCCTTGTGTCGATCTAACGTTTACCTAACCTGCTGCAGAACCGCCTGGACTACTCTCTCAATGGCATGGATCCACTCAAGCTTCAAATGAGCGCTGGTGAGGAGAACAATTGGGCGGGGCACTTGCCGCAAATGATCACTTTAGAGTTGAGGCATCAGCCAGGCTTGCAGCGGAACAGGTTGTAGGTGCTGATCATGGCTGGGGTGCCAAGCAGTAACGGAAGCACCAGGCACGGATGGCAGCACCTGCAGGCACTTTGGCTGTGAGAAAGTGACTAGCACCAAGGCCTAGAAGACACTGTCATGCTAGACAGTGGCAGGCTGGGCGTCTTGGCTAGGTAGGGGATACCAGTTGCATGCATGCCCACAGAAGACGAGTTACCTCTAAAGGCCCTGCTGACGCAGTCGTTGTTGCTTGTAATGCAGGCTTGCAGAACGCTCATATGGGCATGGGTCTACATGACTTTGCAGCCATTGGCGGCCTTTCCGGCCTGGGCGGAGGCATTAACAGCTTCAGCACCCTGGCGAACAGCATGAACAACATGAACAACATGAATAACATGAACAACATGAACAACATGAACAACATGAACAATCTGCAGGCAGACATGCACCTTGGCGCCCAGGTTTGTACATGCTTTGGATGCATGCTCGAGCATCACATACCAGACCACAGACATGCACATATCATCCGACAGTTTGGTGAGCAAATGTATTCAGGGGTGTCGCATAGACATGCACTCGTCTCAGTGTTGGCATAATTGCACAGCAGGCAACTCTGCGCTTGTAGGCCTGCCTTTGTTGGCTATTACGGCCGCATTCTGGCACAGCAGCTGTCAGTACACATCAACACAGCGAACAGCATGGTCAAACAACATCGACACTGTCTACTGACACAATGCACGATGTGAGGTCTGAAGTTATTTACACACATGCAGGGTCTGGCCCTCATGAACAACCTCGGAGCACACGCACACAACTCAGTGTCACCTGGTAAGGGAGGTTGGAGGTCGAGCAGCACATGTAGTCCTCAAACCTTGACAGCACTAGAGCACTGACAAACTGCACTGACAAACTGCACTTATCACACCATCAGACTAGTATCAAGGAGCGGGCAGAATGATACAGTCAAATCATCAAGTCCAAGCTCCTGACCTGTGGTACCATACGGATGACTGTGGGTCAGTCAGATATGTTGCCCAGCTACAGAGGATGCATGTGATTTGCTGCCGTGTGCATGTGTCCTCCTGCAGTCTCTCCCAACAATCTGGCAGGCGTGCCGCTGAGCAAGCAGCGTTTGTTTGTCGTGGTACACAAGGTGAGGCACCGCCTCTCCTGTACAGACAGCAGCTAGAAATTGTGACAGAAGCCGTGGCCAGATTCACCATGCAGCTGCACTGCCCAAAATTACAGGCTGCAGACTGGAAAGCACACGCATGTCAAATGTTTCAAAGGCAGTAGGCCACAGCCCAGAATCGTGAATGCAGTCGTAACACAGAAGGCATCTGGTTGATGTGTGAGCTGGATCTACGGCCTTTACAGGGTGTGACCGAGGATGCCATCGCCCGGCTGTTCCGACGGTTCCCTGGCATGGAGTACTGTGATCTGAAGAAGGAGCGGGCCACGGGCAAGTCGAAGGTGCGAGCTGACAGAACGGTGATGTCAGTCAAACGGGTACATGGCACTGGCGCAGTGGAGCCTCAGTGCTGCCCAGGTGTCAGCAAACAGCATGTAAACGTACGCGACCTGGGGCTAGAGTTGATAGCAAGGGCAGCTGCAGGATTGTGTGCGGGACTCCAAATCACGCATGGGCTGAGGAATTGATCGGCTGTGCACAGGCTGTGCTGCCAATTGACGGGCTACAGCCATTTGATCAGCTGCTCTGTTCTCAACGCAACCTACTTCAGAGTTCCGATCAGTGAGGCAATCTAGATTTGGGCTTATGTTTCAGTTGTCAGCTGCGCCACAATTAATTTGTCCTTGATTGTGTATGCCATGCTAGTGGCTGCGCCAGCGTGTGTGCCGAACTGCAATAAGTTACTTAGCAACGGGCATTCTAGGCTCAGTGCGGCACGCTCAGTGCACATGGTGTGGTAGGCCAGGTCAAATTGGAGGAGCGGACCTTGAACTGTAGGAGCAGATTGCATGAGCAAATCTTCCCAAGTGCGTTGGTCAATGGTGCTGGAATGTAGTGGTTATCACTTTGTGTTGAAGAGCCATACCACATACATTCCCTGAATTGTGTTGCTGCTCGCATACCTTTCCCAGCTGCAATCTGCCCTCTGCTTCCTGTCCTTTTCAGGGTTACTGCTATGTCAACTATTCCACACCGGACGCTGCTGGCTCTGCTGTGGAGCAGCTGAACGGGATGGAGTTCCCACCACACAGTGGCCACCGCATCAAGGTCATGTTCGCAGAGCCCATGGGCATTCGCAGCGGAGGCAGCAACAACGGCGCAGCACCAACCCCAGGCATCATGCCTTCGTCAGTGCACTCTTCTGCCAACTCGCTGCCCAGTCGGAGCCCAGGAATGCTGTCCATGCATGGCGGAAGCATGCAGGTGCGTGGCTGCTCCACGAAAGCCAGAGGCCATGAAGCACGAACTCAGCAGCTATGCTGTGTGTGAGTGTTGACGTGGTCCATGAAACCAGAGGCTTGCAACCAGGGTGGTTCTGGCAGACCCACAAGCCAGAGGATTCTGTTCAACTTCACAGTCAGCTGCAACAGCTCCAATCCTGTCTGAAGATGTGGGGCCAGTTGACATGGCATGCATTTGAACATAATGTGAACGTGTTTGCTTGCGTTGCTGCCCACAGGCCAGTACCCCCAGCGCGTCGCATACCCCCCTATCACGCAGCACTGGCATGGGCACCGTGTCTGCGGGTGGAGGCATGGGACCCATTACCCCAGACACCGTGGTGAGCGTGAGCGACTCCCTGGCAGGCATGGGGCTGCACCACATTGCCGCCGCGCTGCCATCAAACCCAGTGGATGAGAGCCTGGAGCGTGCAGCAGTGCATCTGACATCGCCAGTTGCACCGGCAGGTAGGGCAGGCGGCAAGGGCAGGCCAGGTACACAGGCATCACGCATAGCAACAGTCCACGCTGTGGTTTCATAATGCATGGTTTCATCCTGATGTGACACATACATCCACGCATGGTGGAAGATGGCTCCACAGTGCATGAGGATTCAGGCTCGGTTGGCAGTTCACGTCCCAATGAAAGTTGACACATGCGCATGGAAGTTGATGCTTGGTCAGAACAGCCTTGTGCACTCATTTTTGGCCGCAAACGTCGCTGAGCGCTGTCATGGTCAGGGTGAGTCGAGCCCTGCAGCATCTTGTACATGTTCACACTGGAGGTTCGGAATGTGCAGTTCTGACGTACCTGCATGTTGTTCATGCATGCCGTTGCAGTAGCTCGTGAGCTGATGTTTAACGTCAACTGACAACGACCAAGCAGCATGTAGATGCAGCGCGCAGTTGGAGCCGATACAGTACGGCAGTACAACGACAGCCAGCAGGCACGCAGGCATGTGACATCAACAGCTCAGCAGCAACGACAAGTACAGGCAGGCAGATGCAGGTTAAGTGTCAGGTTACGTACATAATGGTCGGTTAAATGCCAGAGCGCTGATTGTGCGCATTCACTGACAGAGCAATATGTTAGGCAGGGTTTGAATGTGGAGACAAAGAGATGGTAAGCACGGGTCGGAGCAGCCAAGCCATGGCCGTTGTGGCCCGCTCGCTTTCTCATGGTTTGGCAGAGCGCAGAGATGATGGGTCCTGAAATGCACTGAAGTCAATTTCTTTTGCGCTGGAAAAGATGCACTTGGTCTGGTGTGCATAGGTGGTGAGTAGGTGGTGTGGCAGATCGTGGCGCTGGCACAGCAAGCGCTACCGGCCAATCGCTTTGGGTAGAAACGAAGATAGCAGCATTACGGCTCTTGTGAGCCATCCAGCGGACGCATATACGTGGCTTACACAGGAGACTGAACCAGAGTGAACCATTGTCACACGTTCATCATGTGGGTTGCCCTAGGCTGTGCCTTAGCACACGGAAAGCCTGCTGGGAATTCCCAGCGAGGACACTATGGTCCAGCCAGGGCCTTGACCAACGGAGCCTGCAGGCTAGTTTTGTGATGCCTGTCCAAAGCACCCAGCAGGGCAGCACCTGTGCTTTCGCCAGCCCTAGCGTTTTAGCTGGTGGTTTATCAGGTGCCTAAGGCTTGCTTTGCATTCAGACTGGTGGCAGAGAGTGCAGCCGCCCAACTGGCTGGCCCAACGCGTGTGGAGTTGATATGCCCGTCTTGTCTAATGTGGTCAAACCGGTGCCTGTATGCACCAGCATTCTAATCCAATTTTTGGCTGAGGTTATGTGAGAGCCTGGCGTGGCATGCACAGATTGCCGCTGGTAGATACGCTGAGGTAGGTTAGGCTTTGCAAGTTTTAGCACGGATCCCCCACCTAGTTTTTCTAGGCATGTACTCGCTGGCGTGGAGGGGCAGGGTGAACTGTGTGTGTTTGGGCCCCAACCACATACCAGGCAGTAAGGTAGAGTGGGAGTGACATGAACACTGCTGTTTCTTTTCCGATGACTGCGTTCATCTGCCCCCATGGTGTGCGGCGTCTACTGCTTGTGTGGCCGCACACACGTTTGGGCACTGATCAATCAAGTCTTTTTGCACCCGCATTTGGGGTTGTTATGCGGGCTGCTGCTCACACACTTACGTGGGCTTGGTGCTGGCAACAACAACTGTTACTGGGAATCAGATATACGGTGATGAACGGATTCGGCAGTCCAGTACAGCTCGAGTCCGCCGCCTTTCATGTGCAGCAGCAGTTAAAGCACACGGCCAGACACAAAAACAAAATACATATACGCAAAGCCGTTTGGAAACGGAATTCAGAAAGGATATATGCAGACAAACCTGTCCACCAAGCCCTGTACAAGGTTGTCGGAAAGTTAAACGTTCGGCAGGCTATGGTGATGAGACGTCACTAGCAGCAGCCACAGCTACACTTTGTTGAAGATTCAATACCGGACAAAAACGCGTTGGCAGCGTATAATAGCACGCCTCGCCACCACACCATGGCAGTGGTTTTCAATGTCAAGTGACTCGGCAGGGCCCAAAACCTGTTGAACGAGAGTTTCAACCTGCTTGACCCTACGGTGACAGTCCCTGTAAGGGGAAGTCGCACGCAAGTAACCACTGCTAGTATCCTGTAGTTGCAGTCTCCATAGCCGATCCTCAGCGATGGCATTCAGCATGCCTTGCAGGGCCCTAAATGAGGAAATCCAACGCTGCGAGCTGCGGAGCAAAAGGGTAACACAAGCCCAGTGGCAGTGGCAGTGGCACTGTGTGTGCAGAGGAGGCGGAATGATGAAAGAGCCTCTCCAGAATGAGGGCCAAAGACAAACGACCTATCAAGGTGAGGGCCTGCATGATGTGGTGTGCATGAGCAGCACGGCTTCGGACCCCTGGCCTGGTCACTATGCGTCTAGCGGTCCACCCCTGGCTCAATGGTTATACTGACTGAGGGTGATGGCACGCCAACTCTGGACCATGCACACAACGTCTTGGGCTAGGGTAAGGACTGGAATTTGGTGGGGGTAAGGCCTTGTGAGGTTGGATTAATTGGAACATGAAAGATTACAATGCAGGCGCCATTCGGCATTCAACTTCATCTTTATTTCTTTAATCTTTATACGGCAGCGCTTGTTTTGTACGGGACCGAGTTGCAACCGACAACCGACTTCGCGGACACAATGAACACGTAGCTCGGAAGCAGCGAAGGCACCAGCCAGTCGTTGGAACACGAATACGACAACTCCAATCAAGACCCGTGCAGTACTTCGAAGGGCAGCCAGATGGCCGAGGAAGCGGAACAGCAGCCTATAGCACCAGATGCCACGCTTGCGGCGCTTTACAAGTCCGCGCGGCCGGCAGTGGAGCTGGTTCCCGGTGTATCCTTGTCACCTGTGATCAATGCAACCTGGCTCCCTGTTGATGCCAAGGTGAGCTCTTTGCAGGCCACGCATACTGCACAGCGCAAATCCATTCATCACGCGCCAATGTGGGCCCAAGGCTTTGTGTAAGCTGTTTTTCGACTGTCGGGATGTAGGCCATGCTTAGTGAGACATGGCAGCCTGTGGTGCCTGAGCTTGAAGAAGGGCAAGAACCACCACCACCTCCACCAACATTCGACCCAGCGGCTCCTGAGTACAACGTAAGAGCAACTGGTTGGACCACTCTGCATGTGCATGCATGCATGCATGCCGTATGGTCGTATGCCACAGTCTGTGTTGAGTCATTGCTATGCACACTGGCAAGATTGGTTGTACGGAATATCCATCATTTGGCTGCCTTGGCTTGGTCTTCATGGGTGTGCATGTCACATGGGCGTGTGCAGGCTATGGCAAAGCGTCTGGCCAAAAGCGCGCCACTTCTTCAGTATAACAGCCTGATGCTCAGCATCAAGACCCTTGAAGCAGAGCTAGAAGCGTTTGAAAAGCTCAGAGAGAAAGACAAGGATGAAAAAGTGCGGGAAGCTAAAACCACACAGCTTGAAGCTGACAAAGCAGCTTTAGCAGAAGCTGAAGTAGCACTTGCAGAAATCAGAGCCTCGTTTGCCGAAGACCCACTCAGCCTGGCGCCCTGGATGGGAGTCCTGTTTGGGCTGGCAGACGCTGGGCTGACCACGTTCGACGTTTCTGGCCGTTTCTTTCCTCACACCAATCTTCGGTCACTCTTCAGTGGAGACAATACCACATCGTACTACCAGGGAGCTGAGACTGTGCTAGGCACATTCAAACGCAGGTAACAACAACACTTGGAACACCCATGAGTCAGATTCAGACGCACACCAGACGTCAGCATGCACGCAGCAGAGGCCTGGCAGTATGACTTGGCATGACATGGTGAAGAAACTATTATGCTGGCAGAAGCATCAGACTAACGAAAAAATGCGCTGTGATGAGATGCGTTGATGAGATGTTGATGATGAGACTAACAAGTAGAGCAGGATGTTTAAACCACCAGGCTGCACATTCATATGAAAGATGAAAGAAGGAAGCGATAGTGTGCACCTCCCAGCACCTCCCAGAGCAGAGCGGCTTGTGACTTCCATTCGCAATCAACTTGACCCGTATGCGTCACGGCAACACGGACTGGATTGAGATTGCTCCATTTGATGCGTCAAATATAATCGTTTTCGCTGTGCTTGTGCCTGGATGCGTGGTTGCGCAGGTATGAAAAGGAGCGGGGACCAGGCAAGATTCAGCTGTTGACGCGCCTGGTGCCTAACATGTTCCAGGTGGGCAGCTGGGGCAACAGGTCAGGGGCTACGTGGGGCTTCGAGCTCATTGCATCATGCACAGTGGGCCTGGGAGGAATGGTGTCAAAGGTCAGGCGTCCAAACCCGGATGGAGGCGAGGTTTGGACTTGCACCAGCAGTCCCAGGCATTACTTGAAGAATCACGGGTTCTGTACCTAAAACAGAACCGTGCAGTCACAAGAGTGAATGTTGCCTCTAGAAACAAAAGGCCAGGCATCACATGTGATGGCGGGAACGGAGGAGCTTTGGTACGTGCCTCTCACTCTCAGTGAGGTGGGCTCTCATCGGACAATGCTGTGTGAGCAGTGTAACAGATGCCTTGGTTACCAGTATATGCAGCCTGTGCACAGTTTAGCTGAAGTTAGTTTGTCATCAAATCGTTTGCCTGTCATCAGATGCAAAAGATGAGGAACTAAGCCTGTTGACTTCTTGCGTTCCACATGGGCCCGTGATTCGTTTCCCGCAGGACGGTTACTCTGCCCAGGGGTTCATCGAGGGGGTTGTTGAGAAGGTGCGGCAGGCAGTGTACGGGGCCGAGTCCACCGACCCGCTGGACCTGGTGCAGCTCTACTGGTGGGACATGCAGGTGCGGAAAGACATGTGCCGCTTGAGACAAGCAACAAGCCCATGTCGCCTGCACTACCTGTCAGCGTTGATTTAGAGCGCTCACCTTGCACGTCTTTTCTTGCCCAGCCTGCCGCTACATGCCATTCACATCTAGGGTGACCCACAGAACCTTGCTGCAACCCTAGCACGCTGTTTTGCAGGGATATCCATGGATCCCATCTCCCTACACTTGTGGAGAATACTGAACTCCCTGCAGGTTTTGGCAGCCCTTGACTCAATTGTGCGCAAACAATGTGTATGATGGTTGTTGCAGGAGGTTGATGTTGAGGCTACCCTCAAGGCTCTTCAGCGGCTGAGCGAGGATCAGGTGGAGGTGGGGGAGGACGGGGAGCTCACCGTCACGCAGCCCAAGAAGCTCAAAGCCATCGGCCTTGTTGACTTTCCCCCCAGGTGAGCAGTGGAAGGGCAAAACCAGGGAGGCAATGTAAGGACAGACAAAGGGAGGAAATTGGGTCCCTGCTGGGGCGAGCGAAGGAAGCCAAACGCTTTCAACCTGTGGCGGGGAAACAGTGACAGTGGCGGGGTTGTACAGCAATAGAAGATCACCTTGCTTACCGCTTAGAGCAGCATAGCGACGGACGTCATGCATGCTGAAGACAGCAGTGTTGACCAACTGGTCGATTTGTGCTGATGCCAGACAGTTTCTGCATGAAATTGCATGTCGCAAGCTGATCAAATCTTGCTTTGTTTGTTTCAGGGCGATCATCCAAGCCATCCAAGCGGGTGTCCCAGTGGTCTCCCTCTCCATTCCCTACAGCGTGGCAGACAGGCGGTACAGTGAGGCGCTGGCAACGGCAAGAGAGTACAACATCAAGGTACGGGAGATGTACGGACATGTTTGAAAGAACATCGAACAGTTACAGCGAGGTTGAGTTCGAACCAAGAAGGTGGAACTCCACGTAAATGCCAATGGTATAGGCGGGTATTTCCTGGCTTGGGCGGATGCTTGTCATGACGGTTGCGGCTTGACCGCATCCACTTCAATGCATACGGAAACCTTGCAAAAGAAAACAGGGGCGGTTTGTTCAAGTCGAACGCTTGATTGGTGCTTGCAGGTCTTCTCCCGTGATGGCTTAATGGGCGGGCTGATCAGCGAGAAGTATGTCGGCGCTGCTGCACCCAGCACCACCGGCCCCGTGGACCCTGATCTGGATGAGGTACGCTCAGCAGCAGTTGTCGCACCCTACCTGTCTCAGCAAATAACGCACCCTACCTGATTGAGACACTACCTGTCTCAAACCGCTGCAGCTCTAAAACCAATGACGTGCTCTCAAACCAGTGACGAATGGCTAACGCTGTCGAGTCTGCGTCAGCTGGTCCT
The DNA here is from genome assembly GCA_004335635.1 of Chloromonas sp. AAM2. Taxonomy (NCBI): domain Eukaryota; kingdom Viridiplantae; phylum Chlorophyta; class Chlorophyceae; order Chlamydomonadales; family Chlamydomonadaceae; genus Chloromonas; species Chloromonas sp. AAM2. Next base: position 13,295 of record QAXH01004058.1, on the reverse strand, counting down.
GCAAGACAAACCAGGGCTTCATTTCCTGGTTGGTCGCAAAGGTTGCGATTTAATTCCGTTCGCCTGATCGTAGGTCGCATCCGCGATAGACCTGGCAAACAACTATGGCGGCTGGGACAAGCTGCAAAGCCTACTCGCCACCCTGAAGGCAGTCGCCGACAAGCACGGGGTCAAGATGCAGACAGTAGCGCTTCGCTGGCAAATCGACCAGGGCACCTTCCCCATCGCAACCGCGCGCTGGGCCGAGCGCGCTTGGTCGCAGTTCGGTTTCTACTTCTGGCGAGGCGCGCATCCAGGACTCGACTGGCAGCTGTTCCAGGTGGATTCGTTCCTGGATATGGATGACATGACGAAGCTCAACGCACTGGGACGTGTGTGACCCATTCGCATCATCATCCTGACCACGGACGATCGCCTTGGGACGCAATCTCAAATAAGTGCGTCGTGTTCAATTCTCTCTCTGCTAGGTGATCAACATCAGATGTCGATCTTCGGCGGTCTTGCTGTAGCAGACACGCGCAAGCTCAGACATGTCACGTGTTGTGCTGGTTGAAGGCCTTGGTTTTGGAACAAATCGACAATCGCTCTCATGCCAACCTGATGTAATCTTTACACGCCTCAGCGGCTGACTCCATCACAAGACCAAAGATGCCATATACACAAAAGAGAGTTCTGGGACAATCTGACGGGTTTATGTGGCTTGTCTGGTGATGTTGAGGTGTCTTTGGAGGTTGAGGTGATGTGGCTTGTAAGGGCGTGAGACGGCCCCTTATGTCTTTTGAGTGGCTTTCCGAGTGGCCCAAGCCTTAACGGCCACATCCTGTGCAAGCATGTTCATCGACTGCACGAGTCTGTTGGGAACTTTCTTCGAGGCATTGTTACATCAGGGAAGCCGTCACGGGTCATGTGTACCGCACTGACCTACCCTGAGCAAGGAATGATCAAACTCAAGCATTTAGGAACGGACCACAGACATTGGTAATGGGTGCTATCTGCTTTTTACACCAAAGTACAAATCACTACAAGTCTGCCAGACACAAAAAATAAACCCTCATGTTGGTATCAGACTTGTTGGAACGCGTCCTGAGACCTTGAAAGTTGCACATTGAGCCTAGAAGTACGAGGTGAGCTACACATAGCTGAACAGCTCCTACTGACACATCACTCTGTGTGTCCCTGACTCTTGAAAAGCCTCAGATACCAAAAGACAGGTGCTTGCAAACAACACCAAGCTGTCGACGTTGGCAGCACCAAGTAATTGGATGTGGAGCAGCAATGTTTGTCTAGCCGTCAGTGCCTGCGACGTGTTGAGAACTTGAGTGACAACTCAGCCGGGAACAAGACCTGAAAACCATTCATATCCTAAGTGACTGACAGCTGTAACTCGCTTTTGACTACTAAGAAATTCCCAACCTGCAAATTGATTGACACATCCACAGCGTCGTCAAATAATCCGCTTGCACATGAAATCATGTGCGCCAACTAAGAACCAAGGCGTCAGAAACTGCGTTGCACTATATTGCCTCAACCCGTCAACTAACTAGGCGCTTCCACCAATGTTTGCCGCTTGTCCATCCTGTGACTGTTCATGCAACAGCAGACACGATTCGCCTCAGCTAAACATCCCGCTACTGCACAACACCATGGATAAGTACGATTTGTCTGTGAGCCCAACCTGCGGTGGACAAAGCTCTTATGGCTGCACTATCGCACACTGCCATAATACCAGACAGACCCAAACCCAGTACGCCGCAAATTCAAGCCATAAGTCTGGCAAGGCTTTCTGCGGTACAACAAGTCTGTGGTACACAAACGAAAGCCATGCCGCTCGACTTTCCCGCCAAATGGAATCCATACAAGCTTACGCAGAACACACAACCAACAATGTCTATGAGCGAGGCCTCTGGTACAACTCCACCTGCCGGACTTAAATTCCGGTCCGGGCATGCAATAGTTTTTCCCGCGCTCATCACCCCAGCGCGCCTGTGCGTGCCAGCAGCGACCGCCCCCTTGCTTCCTCCAGCTGCCACTTGCCCAACAGAAACTCCCCCAGCGCGCCCAGTGCAGGCACCTGACGGGGCGGGAGAAACCCGCCCGCCTTCCCGCCCGCTCCCGCTGAGCCGTTTGCACTTGTTTGCCCCGCCAGCCCCGGCCCTTGCACCGAACTTGAGCCAGCCAGGGAGCTTGCGCTGCCGGAAATGGGCATGGGTGGCTTCCCAGCGACTGCTGAACTTGACAAGGCTGACTGGTAGTCTGACTGTGAGTGGCTGGCTAAGATGCTTGCGTCATGAGCGCGGGCGTGAAGAGCGCTGAAAGCAATGTCGCCCGAGCGGCCCAGCAGGGCTGCTGCTGCTGCCTGTGTGGGTGCCAGCGCCGGCTGGTTGGTGGCTGCCAGGTGTGAGAGCACCTCCTGCACCATCTGAGCACACGTGCCTGGGAACTGCACAGGGGAACGGCAGTGCACATAAATGCACATAAATGGGTGGTGGACTGGGACAGTATCATATCATATTGGTATCATTAATTAGCGCCTAAAAGTCACTTCTTACAGGTGCATGTCACTTCTTACAGGTGCATGCCAGCACGGTCTATTCAAAACCACCCTTGTGATGCCTCACATGATGACAACACAACGAATGCTGTCTCAACTGTTGCTTCGCACCGAAAGCGTGCTCACTACGGCTGCTCCTTGGCTACAATGACACTCCTCCACTGTCTGCACCTGATCCGGTGCACAATTGCACTTGCTTTCATGACCCTCACTTCACATCGGCCTGGCTGCTGACTCAACATTATTCAGTGTTCCAACAGTCGCTGCCCACCTGCTTCTCTATTTGTTGGATATGGCCCTTGAGGCCCGCCAATGCTTGCGGCTGTGTGGGCACGCCAACTGCCGGTGCGCCCGCCCCGCCTTGCGGCCCCTGCTGCTGCTCCAGTGCGGCACACATGGTGTCCAGGGCAGGGCAGATCACGTGGCTGAGCACAGCGGCGGATTCTCCAAGGTTGGTGGGCGCCTGGCCCCCTTTGCTTGCGCTGCCTGTAGGCTTGCCGGCCTGCTGCTGCGATTTCGCATGCTGCTGCTGTTGCTGTAATTGCTGGTCAGGGGAGGCGGTAGCAGGATTGCTGATTTCAACCTGCAAACAATCAACCGGTGCCGTTCAGCCAATCCAAACATGGCCAAGTTGCAAATAGTCACTAACTTAACTTGACTGTACGTGTGAATGCAACATAACCAGTCAATTGCATGCATGCCCTTGCATCTTCTTGATTGCCGATGTGCTGTCTCTTGACCCAGTTGTCAGTACTTGCAAGTAGCACACACAGCACCACGACACAAACACCGACTAGCCACGTCCCTGTCATACCATTCGCCCTCACTTTGCTCTCCTCAACCGACACCCCTATTATCCTCAATGTCCCACAGATCATCTCAAGAACACCGTTAATAGGCGACTGACTAACTGGAGCAGCAGTTTCCCCGTGCCTGACCTGTAGCGTGTTTGTGCGCCTCAGACTGGTAGCCCTGTCCATGTCTGCCGTGCCCGGGTCCCCCTCCTCCGCACAGGGGGCGGCACGGGGCGTGAGGTACGCCTCTGCTCCTACCTTGGACTGCACGGTGCCATACCTGAATGCACCGGGACGATACAGACGTAAAAACCAACCAACCAACCAATCAACCAACCAACCAACCAGCACATGTGCATGGCCTGTCGTCACATTGCCTGAAGCACTCTGCAAGACAACATACACCTTAGTACAACAATCTTCCGTTCGGGTGGTGTCGTGACTCAAACACAAGCACCGCCCAGCTATTGAATGAGGTGCTGCTGGTGTCGTGACTCAAACACGTCATGTGCAGCTATTGGATGTGAAGCTTATGCCCGTGCTGCTGTGAAAAACCACGTTCAACCTGCCCTAGTACCTGTCTGGTTCAGCGAGTCGCACTGTGGCGTACGTTTCTTCGCTGGACTCTCCAGAGCTTGCCTGCTGTGCGCCTGCGTAGCGCGTCGCCGCTGCACCCCCTGCACCCGCGCCTGCACACGCATGCATATCCAGGTCAGACTGGCCATCATAACATGCCCAGTGGACAATGCCTTGGAAATCGTTATTTGCCCTTGAGCAGCGTGTCGTTTAGTGTGCACACCATGTCTTTGCTGTCTTTTAATGGAACACAAGTCCGCTACAGCATACTCTCCTCCTTACTCTCTTCTCTTTTACCATCACCTCTGTAATGCCGTACCTACCAGCGCTGCTGAGCTGCACCACTCCGTCCCGCCCCTCCTGCACCCCGCCCTGGGACCAGGTGTGCGGCAGCCGCGCCCCCGTAGCTTGCAAGGCCCCGCCCGCAGACGCCGAGTGTACACCGCCGCCCGCATTCCCGTTGGCCGGCAGCATCGTCGCTGCTCCCATAGCTGCTCCCGCCCGCATGGCTGCCACTGCCACGGCCGCTGTGGCCGCCTGTTCCGCGGCTGAGGGCTGCTGCTCGTCTGTGGGCACGGAATTGCTGGTGCGAGGCATAGCCTTCAGCGTCCCAGCAGGCCTGTTCAGTGAGGGCCTGCGCCGGGCACCAAGCACACACAAGGTACAAGGTGGACATAATGCAATGCACATGGTATCTAGTCAAACCACATGCCATAGTCTGTTGCTGTATGAATTCCATGTCCAGCACATGCCCATGCAGACTGGCCAGCATGCAAGCGAACCACACATCACAGGCTGAACCCTTGCCTGGCGTCCTTGTGCTGTCCGCACGCCCACTTGCCTCACCAGTGCACGAATCACCACCACCCCGCCTTGTACATGCTGTGCCTGCCTGCCTGCACATCTTGGATGAGTCCTTCCCACAGCTCTACGCCTCCCACCATGCAAAGCCGCCATCTGCCTTGCCCTGCCAAGCAGCTCCCACACCCTGCTCACTTGTCGCCCGGGGCTGCCTTCCACGTGTCTCCCTTCTTCACCGTCATGCGCCCGCCAAACTTGCGTGTGCCAAAGTCCCACCCGGGCAGCGTCCCGCCGGCAGCCGCCCAATCCTCGGCCATATCCCTGCCACACTCGGTGAGCACAAGCACATCAGAAAAGTGCACAACCACACAGATGGAACGGAAACTCAAGCCACCAGCAAGCTAGAACCGATGCACCAGCACACAGACGGGACAGACATGAACACACACCCCACACAAACATTTGCCTTGAACACGTAAACATTCAACCCATCCGAAATATAGCCACTCCTGTAGTAGTCCAACACGAAGACATGCAGGAGTGTGGACAACCGACCCTGCCGTACCTGGTTTCAACCATTCCCAACCAACCTGCGTGACTTGATTGGCTGCCTGCGCTTTGCCAGTTCCTCAGCCATGCCCCCTAGGGTCGTGGGTGGGCTGGTGGCGGAGGCCACGAAGGGGTGTGACAGCAGCTCGCGCGCCGAGGGCCGCGCAGCGGGGTCCTTCTGAAGGCACCTGCAACACCACAACACATAATCCTCATCCTTACCATGATTGTGTGACATTCGCAGACCTGCCTGTAGCACGGAAAAACAGCTAATAACAACGTACACAACAGCCAGACGTTGCCAGACGTGTCAAATTGTTGCTGCTGTCCTACAATTCTGTGAGGGCCCATGGGATTGACAGAAAGGCAACCTTCGTCAGAAGAAGCGTCAGCCCCTTCTGGGAGGATAGTGCTCAAGGCCGTCTGATGAGTATGATGACTTGGCTATGACCCAGCCATTAAGTGAAAGGCAGCCCATAGCCATGCACAATAACACCATTGCAAACGTGTCAGATTTGTTGCCGCTGTCCCATTCTTCAAGTCCGTCAGAAACATCGGCCTTGATAGGAAGGCAACCTCTGCAGATGAAGTGCCGACCCCTGCTGAATAACAATCGTCAAGTCCGTCTGCTAACTATGCACGAGCCCCGACTTATTACACACTGCTTTGCAAATGTCAGCTTTTCTCGGGATTCTCTTGTTCCTGCAAATACAAGCATTCCCCACCTGCAAGTTGAAGCATTGCCCGCTATGGATGAGCCTTCCGACCGAACTAATGATCTAACCCTGCCCTTTCCCTGTACCTGTCCTGCCCTTCCCCGATCTCACTTGTTGACAAAATCCTTAAAGTTCGCTGAGAAGTCACCCTCTAGCTGTGGCGGTTGGCTTTTGGGGATGAGGAAGAGCACGCGCATGGGGTGCAGCTCGGCATGTGGGGGCGCACCAGTCGCCATCTGCATGCAAGGGCACCACTGAATGATCAGCTACACAAACCGGCCAAGCCTGCAGTCTGTCAGTCATATCCACCAGCCAAACAGGTAGCATGTCACACGCCGTAAGCATGCCATGGCCTGTATACATGCTTCAAGTGCCAAGAGCGCATACCTCGATGGCAGTGATGCCCAGGCTCCAAATGTCGGCCGTTTCCCGGTACCCGCCACCACCAGTGGATTCGCTATCAATCACCTCCGGTGCCATCCTGCATGCACCAGAACCACCACGACAAGCGGCATAACACACCGCAAACACAAGCTGTGCACAGGCTCGAAAGCTTGGATGCAATTCTCTGCATGCAGTTGAACAGGCCACGACCCTTTCCAAACACACACAAGTAGTTCTGCCGAAGGTTTGCTCATGCCAAGTTCCCTTCGACTTCCTGCATAACTCACCAGAAAGGTGTTCCCACAAATGTCTTGCGGCTGAAGCCCATGGTGCCGGTCAGCTGCCCACTCACTCCAAAGTCACTGATCTTGACATCACCTGCGGCCATGCAGATGTCAGTTCATAGCTGACTGCAGAGACCATGTACAAATTGCATTAGCATGTGGCACGTGTCTGGCATGCAATTGCATTGAGGGCTGCACACGGGTCATCAGCTAGATGCTGTTTGCGCCTGCTGCATTCATGAAACATGGTATCATCGTGACACCATGCAACTCAGGCCAAGCCAGACCGGTTAGCTGCTGCCCAATGTGCTGGGTCATGCTGGCCTCAGCAGCATGCATGGCAAGGAAATGTCGAGATAACCCAGCAGCGATTCCTCTGCTAGAATGTCAGTCTGGCCAGGCTGCTGTAGACCGGCTAGAGTTAAGCTTGGTGGCCTCGTAGCTGCTGGTTGGCTGCAAAGTCGGAACCACTTGGAATTTCCAAAGCACCTTTGTGGAATTGGAGCCGTGGCGACTGCAGCCTGCTCACATGCTGCTGTTTGGATGCCACAGCATAACCCGTAGTCCAGAGCATGCTCACGCACCTGCCCCATTGAGCAGCACGTTTGCTGCCTTGACGTCCCTGTGGATGCGCATCTCGTTGTGCAGGTAGACCAGCGCCTGAAGAACCTCGTGCAGGATGTGCGCAATGCTCTCCTCGTCGAGTGGACCATGAGCCAGCTGCAGCACAACATGCAGAAGTTTGTGGAATAAAAATGGCTCGCTTTTCACGCATGTTCGCTTCCAATGCGGGTGAGGCGTCGTAAAATTATCAAAGTAGTCGGCCCCAGTTTGGCATGCGGGTATCCCTGACTTGAACATGCTCTTGATTTGTAGTGCCGTTGCTCATATTGGGATACACTGAGCCCTGGAGGGCGCAAATTGCCACCTTACCAGGTCTGCAACTGAACATGACATCAGCTCCATGACGATCATCAGCTCAGTAGACCCAGGCTTCAGTACCGCTGAATAAAACTCAGTGATGTTCTTGCATTGACATCCTGCCAGCATGGAAATCTCCTGCGCACGCAACAGAGAGAACGACTTGGCTGCTAGCCAGCTGCTGAGCAAACCCTTTCACCCCCGGGGCCATAAACGTGCAAGGAGTCGCTGCGCATGCTGCTGCGTTATTCACCTTGTGGATTCCTTCGATGTCATCATCCCTGCAATGCAAAACGGCTGACACGACAAGCTGTCAATACTTCGGCTGATGAAGCTACCAACGCTCTGCATTCTAGAGACCACTTACACTTCCTCCAAATCGATGACTTTGAAGGCAACATCCTTTCCAGTTTTGGTGTCAACGCTGCGAGGAGAAAGCCGAGAAGTTGTTGTTTGCGATCCTTTGTGCAGCAACAATTAGGGGTAGCTTCCAGGTCCTTACCCCTTGAATACGTCGCCATAGCTGCCCCTTCCAATGCAGCTTCCAATCTCATACCGCTCCGCATCAGTCTGCAAGGCCATAGGGCCGGAATCGTTATGCTGTGCTATCGCATCGTCAATGCGTGCAATGGATGCGGAATGTGCCTGATAACACGAAGCACGAACGCATGGTGTAAGCGTACGAGGGTGTGGCAAACCCCAACTAAAGGGCCTGGCCAACCGCCATCACCCTTTTTCCACATCAGTGCAAGCCCAGCAGTAGCCTCAGTCTGCAGACACCGTATTTCATCAGGAAAACTCAGCTACCCCACTTGATGTCAAGTTTGACCAAGCCAGGTGGTGTGGTATTTGAGAGCAGGTGCCTCCAGAGCCTGGCCCGAGGTCTTGGATGCACAGCCAGGCAAAGAGGACAGTATGACAGACAAGTGTTGATGCGAGGTACTCCGTGGGCGGAGGTTCTTCGCCAGGTAAGTTCTAGAGCTACCTGTGCCGGCTTGTTCAGGGCTGTAGGAATCTTGACATTTGCCAGTATCCAGTCAAATGGCCAGTAGTGATGCGTAGTGATGTGTGCTGAACCATCGTCCAAGTCACGACACGTCAATTGTCAAGTTGTCTCAAGCCAACAGCTGTATATCGCACAACAGCTGTATATAACAGCCAGTGGCATCTGCAAAAGAGTCTGCATAAGTCACGCAATCACTCTACGCTTTGACTGTTTAATAACCCAAGATGCACTGCCTTGAGATGGCCTGCAGCAGATGGGAGAACAGTTCCATGTTGAGCGGCATGCACTGCGCAGGTCTCCACTCCTGACGTGGCAAGCCAGCAACTCAGTCAGCAGTCCAGTGACGCCGGCATTCAGCAACCGCGTCCAATCATAGAGCAGCTCATTACTGCTGCCTCCCAGGCTCTGCCAAACCAACCCCCTATCCCATCAGAGGGGCTGTCAACCAACCCACTCAGCAAAGGCGTTTTCTTGCCATTGGACCAGCTCAGCGACTCAGCTCTGCCCAAGTTTGAAGACGTGTGGTCAAAAGTTACTAGCAGTTTGGAAACTTCTCCAGGAGCCGTGCAGTTGATACAGCGGTTACAGGCAGAAAATACGGACTTTGTCAATGTGTCGGAGGCAGGCCAACGGCTAGCAGGGCTGTGGGCTGCAATCGTCCAGCCATTCCAGGTGTGGTTTTCTAGGCAAGAGGTGTGAGAAAGACAGATTAGGGCCAACCCGCTGGAACAGGCCGTCTGTTGTTCTGTCACTTCAATTGCACAAGTGCTGACGCGTATGGCCCCAGACTACAGTCAGGCATTGGCTTGCTGCATACATTGGCCTGCTGCATGCTACCTGCAGTTATGTTCAAGCACAGCTACCAGGGACACAGCTGCCCTTCCCAAGGCTTTTGCCTGTCTGTGTTGCTCATGCGCCTGTGCCTGCAGGTGTTCGATGGTGCATGGTTCGTTTCGCTGCTCTGGATCGCAACATTTCTCTTTGCGGCCTATGTGCTGCTGTTCACGCTTCCTAGGGTCTGAAACGGTCTTTGCACCTGAGGCTTGCGACAGGGAAGTTTTGATGGCTACCATACAGATTCCATTGGTCGAGCTCACCAGCTGACTGCAGGAAAAAACTGTTTGCCAGTTCTGGGACAGTTTCCCAGTACGACACTGGGCCCAAGGATCAAGCCGAACGTGTACAAGCAGGCCAGGCAGTATGAGCAGAATACGCGCCCCGCATCGCTGTGTGATGCATAGTGGAGTCTCTCTCTTGCCTGTGCCATCCTTTTGCGCTTTGGCCCCTGCGGCCCCTACGACGCGATGGTTCAGGGAATCAGCGACTGTTGACTGTTGTACGTAGCTGTGCACGCTTTTCTCGGGGCTAATGCTGCCTGGGTGAGGATTCTGGGAATCCTAATGGCGATCATTTGCCTGTGGTCACATGGAGTGGGACATGCTGGATTGTGCATGTTTGATCTTGGCCAGGCAAGCTGCTGCTGGAGTGCAGTGTGGCGCCTACAGTGTGGCCGTTTTGGAACGCTTGGCTGCAGTGGGAAAAAAACAAGCACCTCACACCTTCCCATCAATGTCACCACTTGCCTGGCTGCTTTGTGCTCATTTTGACGCATCACCAGCAGGTGTTGAGCGACGTTTACAAAGCCAGGCTGGAAGCAATCAGCGCTCGAAGCTGTGGTTTGTGGGTGTGACCCATGCTTGTCTCCAGGGGATGGAAGAAAACTCGTAGGACCGCCAACGCCCAGGCGGGGTGTGCTGATTTCATTCCCATTTGCGCGAGCACATGTTTTGGTCCGCGTTGGAAATTTATCTGTTGTATTGCTGTCCAAGCCAGCCACCTGGGTGAGACTGCATATTTCTGATTTCATCTCTTTGCGTCCGGTGTCTGGTTATTTGGGACGCAAGACAGAATGGCATTCATTCATGGCGGTGATTGCGTCATATCATTAGGTCCAAGAAGCGAGCGATTGTCTGTTCATTCAAGGCAAACACTGTCGTGCTCACTGGAAGTTCTCACTGCCATTTGCTTGGCACCGTCAGAACACAGCAGGCGACATCGGTAGTCATTGTGGTTGTGAGGTGCCTACAGTGTGGTTTGTCACTGCAACAGGAATTGCACCAAATGGTGGGTCTGTCAACCACCAGTATTGGGAGACACACGTGGCATCGTCTGCGTGGCGGCCCTCGATGCCATGAACTATGGCAGGCGCCATCTCTGGTCCCGGTCGGTTGCACTTGCGCCGGACACGCCTGACCTGGTCACGCGTGTCAGCAATGAGGCCGCCGCACGCTTCTGGGGTAACCTAGCCGAGTTCGTGACAGCCCATGCCGGCAGCCCGCCGGCAGCCTGGCTGGCCTTGGGCCAGAATCATAGCTTTCTGTGCCTGCGCGATGGGCGTCTGGTTCTTCGTCAGCCTGACCCTGCAGCCTAGGTGCCAGTGTTCCGGGCCCTGCTCTTTGGAAACTGCTGCAGTTTGGCTGTCCCTGTTCTCTGACGTTCCGCCCTGTTGCAGCCTGGCTGCCTCTTCCTGGACGTGACTGACTAGGGCTCCTGGCCCTTCTAGCATCCCTTTATCTAGTCTTTGGCCTTGACTTTGGCGGCTCCGTCCTGTTTTGCTTTGGATTGGCCTGCCTTGTCTGCTTTGTTCCCTGCTTTCGTTTTGCTTTCTTGCTCAGGGTAGGCCAGGGCGGTGCCCATCCCGTTCCGTGTCCTCTGACGGCTTCCCTGGTGTAAATACATATATATCAGAGAAGATTTGCCAAGCAGGGGCACGATGTGATGGGCGGAGGTACGATGATTTATTGCATGTGGACCACAGAGGCAACACTCGAGAAGGACATGACCAGGTTTGGACATGGCCTGATTCGTCTAAGTTCAGCAGGTATCCTCAGAAACTTGCGAGCCTTTATCGTATCTGTATGGTCGATTGAGCATGTGAAGGCGCACAGCACGCGAACAGCAGAGAAGTCCAAGGCCACGAACTTGCTAACAGCAGGACGGCAACAGACAAGATGGGCAAAACAGTTGCGAAAACCGAAAGCACACGCAACACGCTGGCACCTCGAGCTGTGTGGTAGAACAACGGCATGCTGGTCTGAGGCGCAAGTAGACACCTCACTGGTTCGTAAACCTTGACAGGAATGACTGCCATGCATTCGGCTGCGGATGCTGCACTAGACGAGCCAATGATACGCAACCCAATGACTGCAGCAGTCAAGTGCAGGTTGCCAGTTCTGGGACACTTTGGCGGATTCATGTGGTGACTGGTCGTGTGTCCTGGTGTATTGACTGATGGGACCTATTGTGTGGTGAATACTCGCTACGTTTCTTGCTGCGTGTGCTCGTGTGTGTACAAAGTGTCTGTGTGTGTGGGTCGACAACCAAAATAACAGGGCGTGTTGGTACACGGTCTGGTGCCACATCTGGGACAGGCTGTTGTGCATGAACACACAAGAGAGTCGCCTCAGTAAGTTGTGTGAGACTGACAACAGATGATCTGCATTGGTAGACAGCGAGGTGATGCCAATAATGGGATATGCTCAAGCACTCAATCAAACATGGCAAACTCAAACTCAAACTCACCCAACATGGTATCACACAGTATAACCACATAAACTACTTTGACACGCCAAGGTTCATAGCGCTGTGGCAGCGGCAACCACCCTTCTTGACTGTCACCTCGTCACACTGCCCAGGCACAAAGCTGGCCTTGTCGTCTGCTAACTTAGCTGCAGCATCCTTCTCGTTCCCGTACTTGCCCAAGATGACCATCTTGAGCCTGTTGTGCTGCTTCTTGCAAGCAGCCTTGCACCTGAGGTTGAAGGACTTGGATGTAACGCCATTGTTGCCAGAGGCCATGGCAGAAGAGAAGCCACAGCAGACGGTGCAGTGGAAGTTCATCCACCTGCAACACTCGTCGGGCATGTCGCTTGCTCCGCTGCCTGACTTGCTGCTCCCCTGACCTGCACACAAGGGCACGCAGGCAAGGTTGGGGTTCGTTCGTATCATTCGTATCATTCGAATTTGCGGCGATTCACACAAGTGTGCCCGCGGAGTGCTGGCAGTGGAGGTCGTGCACCTGACCGGCATACATATGTATGTGCAAGCTGGCCTTAAGACATGTGCCGTTCTACTTCTTGACAGGTGCTGCAGGGAGTTGCCGCGCCCGCTACCCGCCACCCCACCTAAGTTCTCCCAAGTACTCACCGCCCTTGACCAGCACGATAGCGGCTCTCTGGGTTATCGAGTACCATATCAGGTGTCGCGATACGACTGTCGCGCTTGTCGCGTGTGTTCCGGCATGCTCACCTTGATCTGCGTAACTACTGCAAGACCTCTTCCTACAGGAGCTCTGCAGTGGGCAACATGCGCTCTCCGCAGGCCAATGCGCACACAACCACGACAGTTCGACTACGAGGGTTTGTTCGCTTTACAGAAGAATCTTATAGCGAATAAGTACTGGGTGAGTCCGCCTTAGGACCTGCGCCACCCAAACCCGCACCAAGTCCTGAGGCCGCAAACTGCGACTTTGAGTAACTAGCATGCGAGATATCGTGTCCCCTGCGCGCCCGTTGGCTTGCTGACTCAGCTTCCAACAAAAAGCGAACAAACCCTCGTAGTCGAACTGTCGTGGTTGTGTGCGCATTGGCCCGCATGTTGCCCACTGCAGAGCTCCTGTAGGAAGAGGTCTTGCAGAAGTTACGCAGATCAAGG
>QAXH01004057.1:184-27935 GCA_004335635.1 Chloromonas sp. AAM2 | reverse complement strand
GGGGGTGGATTTGGTTTACCACAGCAGTTGTTGCTGGTTTCCAGAGTGTCATCCTTCTCTGTGAAGGTGTACTCAATGGTGCCGTCCGATTTGAGCTTGAAAAAAGACGCAGTTGTGTTGCATGGACTGGAGACTAAGAATGAGACCCTGGCGCCATCGGCGGTGGTCTTGTTCAGCCGTGCTGGCACAAAGAACATGGACATGCCGTCAGCGTCCTTCTGGTCTTTCTTTGTCTCGAACACGGTTCCGATAAATTTACCGGCAACCTGCACGGACCTCTTGTCCACGGAGGGTGAACATTTGGCATCTGCGACACAAAGGAAAAGGGTGCAAACCTCCACGTTTGTTTAGATGCCCATGCGTACGCTGAGACACTACTAAGGAACGATACAAATGCAAGTACCAAAAACAGCCAGGCCATCCAGTAGTCCCATTGTCAATATGGTAATTGCTACATCGCCAGACTGATCGGCTCCTGCATGCTGCACCGAACCCCGACAGTGTGTTGGCGTTGTCTGTTCACCACTGACTCATAAGCGTTGCTCTGTTCGCCACTCCTTGACATGCTATACATGATGTGATGCAGTAGTAATGATATCAATGGTCAGGTTTGATTGCATGAGGAGCTGAACATGTGATGTACTGTGCAAGGTAGTAGGGCCTGTAGCTTTCTGTAATCAGCCGGGAAGCAGTTTTGTGCCCAAAGCCACGAAGCTTGAGCCGACAAGTGTGAAAAGAAAACCAACATGCATGTGGAATTCAGCCATCAGCATAACCCTGGGCCAGCTGTCAGGCCCTAACTAAATGGCGCCAGCAGATCAGTCAGGGACAACGAGGATGAATGAATGACAAGAACAATGGCATTGGCTGGTAATGGCCTGTTTTCATTCTTAGACGAGTCTGGGATCGGTTTGGGGCTTTTTTCCTCCTAATGCCACAGCATAGCAGCCAACCCATTCACTCACAGATATGCAAAGCGATTTTGTTCAAGTTCTCCTCAAGAGCCTTGTAACAGTAGTTGTTGTATGACACTGGACCGCGGTAGCGGATGGTAAACGCAAACTGCGTGGTCCGGTTGGACTGAGGTGTGGCATTGAAATTTGTGATGTAGTATGGCTGGCTCTCTGACGAGCGGTCTTCGCATCGGCAGTATGGGAACACTAGAGGAACCTGGAGTAGGGACCTGCATGTGCATGCAGCAAGCATGCAAATGGTCAGTGACGTGTCTTGCAGTCAGTCAATCATGGGGCCCCCATCACTCCATGGGCCGGTTTCTGGAGAGATTTTATGGCCACAAGCTGTTCAGCTGCTAATGCGAACGTATCTGCGCATGAATGCTTACGGTTACGCGCCCAAAGTGGCGGTTTTCGTCATTTCGTGAATCAAGTGTGCATGCCCCGCTCTGCTGCGAACTGACACGCCTTGCACTCTAGGCGCTACAGCTCTGTTATAGGCCTCCAAGTGACCTGCAGCTTCTCCAATTCAGTTAAAGCTTTGCGACCCATTGCGCACCTGCTTGTGCCGTGCACAGCCTGTAGATCTGCCTCTTGACTCAAGCCGCTGAAATGCACACCTGCGCGCGAGTCGGATAATTGAACAATTCCTTTCAGAAGAGACCAGAAACCAGAAGCCAATGCTGAAGCGAGAAACAATCGAGCGCTTCCTCCATTTGCAACCAACGCTTCCCCCATCTCATCTGAACTCTGTTGCTTTTGTGCAAGTCAACGTACCAGCAGAAGCCTGCTGTGAGCTAAGGCTGGTCGCCACGAGCAGTGCCACGATCACGAGCTGCGCTGGCCTCATGTTGGAAGCCATGCTACAGCAGGAGTGTAAGAAGGGAGCCTCTGGGGAGCCTCTGCGAAGAGCCTGTGCAGGTTCAGCAAAGCAGGGTTGTGGTCAGCCAGGTCTGAACGGAAATTGCAAGTGGTGTGCCAAGCAAGCCACGAGCACGCGCGATGAACAGATTATCTGCCAATGGTCAGCTGCTGGCCAATCAAAGGCCTCGCTTGCGCATGCAAGGCGTGAATCCACTGGCCATAACGTGGCCATGAACAGGGCGCGCTGAGCGCAGACCAACAATGGACCTCAAGTGCTTGCCAGACATAACAATGAAGCAGCTGACTGCGCTCTGCACAATGAGCTGGGACGGCAGCGGGCTGCTGAAGATGGCCAATCGCCCGGCACCGGTTTGCCGGGTTCGGCTGGTCTACCCTAAACACAGGCTTCCCAGCCATCATCACGTCACTGATCACCCCGCTAACTTGCTTCCTGCGTGATCCCCCGTCAGCTGCTGGCAAGGTGTCCGCAAGGTGCTGTTTTCCTGAAGCCAGAATGCAAGCCACGCTGAGCCTGCACTAAAGAGAGCGCCTTACCTAACGCTCTTGGCAGCAAGGCGATCCACTAAAGCCCCGAAGCCCCTCAGCCCGGTTGGGGGGGACCTTTCGTGCGGCGGACTGGAAAATGGCCCGGAGCTCCTCACTTGCTTACACCCCTCAAGACGACGATGGCGCAGTCGTCTGGAGCTTACGGGGAAGCCCTGCAATGTCGGTGCAGGCGGTGGCTGGGCACTTGAGGTAGTGCTGAGCTCGCAAGTAAACTGCTATCAGTGGTCACTCCTTCGGCGGAAAAAACGCCCTGTTCAAGTGCACCGACTCATCGCAAACAGCAGAATTTCCCAGCTTGTTAGTACAGACGAATGCCGCGATCAGCAGCCGCTGCGCTCACGCCACTTGGCTTGGACGGTTAGCCCGCGTTCCGGTCAGGAGTTCACAGTCAAACCGTTTCGTTTGGAATTCATGGCCGGCATCAGCGTGGGTCCTCCATGCATATAGCCAAGCACATAGGTGCTTGAAAACGGCTTGCAGAAGAAGAGAATGTCTGTTCTGGAACAATCTTGTGTCCTGCACTGTTCACATGCGTAATATGTGTACCAGTGCATTCACCTTACTTGGCAGGAGGCACCTGATGGAAATGAAGGCTTGCAGAAGAAGAGAATGTCTGTTCTGGAACAATCTTGTGTCCTGCAGTGTTCACAAGCGTATTATGTGTACCAGTGCATTCACCTTACTTGGCAGGAGGCACCTGATGGAAATGAAGAGTGCCTCTTATGCGCACATGCTCTGATGCAATTGGAGATAAGAGCTGATATTCAGGTATGTCTTTTGTGGGCCACAAATCTGATGTGGACCATTTTCCCCTAGGTTGAGTGCGCATGCCCGGTGAGCCAGCGCAGGCAAGCTCGAACATGGGCACAAATGCCCTTGGCAGTTAAAAGCTCCAGCAGCAAGGCTTTGCTGGGCAGAGGCAAGCCCAGCATGAGGACACACTAGCTCAATCACGTCTCAGCAGCCCTAGCAGAACAGGCAGCAACATTCAAACGGACATAACCCATGGACGAGAGAAATCAGCATCAGTTTCTGCCTGATGTCCCGCATTGACGTGATTTGATATGCGGCTGCTGTTTCCTGGGTGCCACAAACCCGAGGAGTTGCAGTAATGAAGGCGGTGCAGGAGATGCAGGCCTTTGCGTTGGGTTGAGGGCATTGCAAGCCAAATCTCGGAATATGGTCGACATAACTGCATGTGGCATGCGGCCGTCCAGGCATCAGCCCGTGTAAGCCAAGTCTGCGTGAACCAGTGCCCCATGTGTCCACTGGTAAGTTCTCTGAGCACTGTGGTCATCAGCTGCGCCACCGGCAGCAGCGATTCATCTGGTCATACGCAGTCACTGTGCCGTGTGGTGGTGGTATCAAAGTGGTATTCAACCAGCTGTGTCGTTGATTAATATTCAAACAAAACTGACGTGGACCCGTCTGCTGCTCATAAGCCATAACTTCTTGGTGCCATAGGTGTGTTTGCCATATATGCTGGTTGACATGAAGTATCAGTCATGTATGAGTGCTCATGCTTTGCCAAGCTTGTTTCAGATGGCCAACAATGAACGGGGTTGCTAGCCGAGTAACATCAGCCGGCTAACCAGGAGGCCATCAGGAGGCCAGCAGTAGCAATGCAACTTGACGTGCTGGCAAGTTTTTACAAAGCGCAGGCAGACACGTGAGAGTCTGATGGCCGTTGTAGCCAGCCGAGTGTTGATGTGAGTGCACAACCCACACTGGTGTGTTGTCCCCAGTTTACCAGTTGTGTTGAGCAGGCTTGGTTCCCTCACTTCTTGTGAATCTTGCCAGGAAAACAAGTTTTGTCAATCAGCAGCAATTGGATTGGTGAGGATGGGGCAGAAGCAAGTGATAGGCAGGACGAACTACATGTGCTGCTTACAACCAATCCACGATCCCCATGCCTCCCAACCATATTTGGTTAGCCCCTGCCATCGCTAACACGCAGGGCCATATGCCTTTGAGGGCCGTATGATAACAGGTTGGTCTGGATAGGCCCGTTGGTCTGGGTAGGCCCGTGCAACCCAGGTTGGTCTGGGTAGGCCGTGCAACTCATGACGGTGTGATCCTGTGGCCTGTCAACGGAGGCACGGATTGGGCTGCGGTCTTGCACAAACAAAAAGAAGTTTGCCAGTTCTGGGACAGTTCTTGTGTGAATAGGTCTGTATTACCGCCAGGAACCATTGTGTGTCAGTCAAACATGTGTATGTGTGCGTGTCATTCGCACATGGGTTGAACAGCGGAGTGAACATCGCGTGTTGTGGTGGACGCTGCACTGCCACTTCGTACCGATGTAGAGTGCGCACATTTTCGTGTGTGTGTGTGTGTGTGTGTGTGTGTGTTGCAGTGAAGGCAGCGATTGGAGGAAGGTGCAAAGTACAAGGGAATGCTGGTACGCATATTGTTACTGATAAGTTTCGCTCTCTCCGTTTCCCCCTGTTGATTGCAGCTCAAACTTGGTACGACGATGACGGCACGAAGCACACCGAAAGAAGGGTGAGCTGATGTCTGTGTGTGTGTGTGTGTGTGTGTGTGTGTGTGTGTGTGTGTGTCGTCAACATCATCATTTTGGCCCGTGTCCATGGGGCTATGCAGCTGATGCTTGTGCATTCAGCAGTACCTGCTGTGTGCTGCATGCGGCTGTGCAGGCGAGAAGTCTCGTCAGAGGACTGATCTGCGCTCCAGTCAGGAGGCTGGCCGCTCCAACTACAAGGCCCAGGTCCGACTTTTTGACATGAACTCGACCTTCTTTGGATGCTACGACACTGATGCTGAAGCTGCTGAGGTCAAGGCCTGGTGAGTTGCACATGTTTGGTGGCTACTGGAGCAGCAGACACTCAGCTGCAGGTGCTAGGTGGGGTGTGGACATCATGGTGTGGATTTCATGTGACGCACACCCACAGTGTGCTGTGAAATGGCTTGCAGGGTGAAGGAATATGCTGGCAACCGTCATAGTGACAGTGGACGCAAGGCAGCCGCAGAGCTTCAGACACGCGTGGTTGACAGAGAGAGCCTTTCTGACCGGATTGACCGACTAAGGTCAGCCAAGACTTTGTCCTAGACTTCAGTCAGTCAGTCCTATGGGTTTGTGTGCTAGCAACAGCTTCAGCATCATTCCCTCAAGTTGACAGTTTTGGTTTGTAGCTCGGGTCTGCTTGTGTGTCAAAGTGTTTTGAATTTCTGGATTACATGACATGATTGGTCTGACTATGACATTTGACAAGGTCACAAAACAGAGCATAATGAGCATTCTGTCACGGTTGTTCTTTTGTCGCATGTTGCTAAGTCTGCTGTGCAGCATACGCCAGTCTCCAGTGCCTTTGTCACATGTTTTACCTGAGAGTGTTGACTTACTGACTTGTGCAAGAGTTTACGAATTGGGTGAGTTTGGAAGTGTCTTCACAGTCATGGCCGGTCAGAAGTGACGCTGTACCGTCCACCAACACAATTCAAATTGTCGACGCACTCATACATTCACACACATGGATCAAAACACACATGGATCACACACATATCAGTCATGGTAAGACATGATCCGTCACGGTAACCATGTTTGTCCCAGAAGTGGCTCAACGCTGTCCACCAACACCACACACCGTGGTAGAACAGTACACACATACACACACCCCAGGTCAAGTTAGACTTGCTGCATTCAAACACATACATCAGAACTAGGAATCACACAGAATTGTCCCAGAACTGGCAAACTTCTCTTTTTCCCTGGCTGTGTTTTCACTGCAATCGGGCCAATCAGACAACGTGTCCCCAGCATCAAAAGACGCAATCAGAGTTACAGCTGTGTGGTAAGTCCAGAGGGACCTGAGTGTCATCACTACCTGGTGTCATCCAGCAGGAATTAAGGCAGGAAGAAGGATGACGTACTTTCGGTTAAAGTTTGTCTCATAGCAAGT
Source organism: Chloromonas sp. AAM2 (assembly GCA_004335635.1). Lineage (NCBI taxonomy): Eukaryota > Viridiplantae > Chlorophyta > Chlorophyceae > Chlamydomonadales > Chlamydomonadaceae > Chloromonas > Chloromonas sp. AAM2. The sequence continues at coordinate 21,631 of QAXH01004057.1, read as the reverse complement.
TTTCTCAGAGCAATGCTCCGATGTAGCGTGCATAAGGCCGTCCTGGCAATGCCGCTGGCGCTGGAGCTTCAGTAGCTGGTTCGTGCCAGAATGCTGGAAGTTATACGTTTGTTTCAAATTCTCCAGACTTGGGCCAGTAAATGGGACATTCGGTTTAAAGCTGCCGAGCGACAATGTCTGGTATTCAGGCGCTAAGCAGCTCCTCAACAAGGCCAAGTAACTTTTACAAGTTGTGCAAGCCAAGACACCCGGTGATTGCATCCATCTTGTCCTGGAGCACCCCAGCATAGCAGTCGTCTCACAGTCGTAACCATTGCATTCCGCAACCGAGCACAAAAAAGTGGCCGCACGTGCACAGGCCGTTAGCGACCACAAGCGACCGGAAGCGCAATGGTCATCGTTCTTGGCCACGACAATGATGCACAGCCGGCCAGCTTCGCTTTTCCGGCCGCTTTGAGCCGAAGGATGCCGTCACTCCCGCATTCCTTTGTTGCAGGCACTTATCAAACCGGAAGCACTGCAGGAAGCGAAAGTTCTTTGCTAGTTCTGGAACAATTTGACAGGTCCCTGTTGGGAGTTCGTGTGTCCTGATGTACTGACTGATGGGAACTATTGTGTGATGCATTACACGCTACCGTGGTGCCACTTCTGGGACAGGCTGTTGTGCGTGGGCTCGCCTCATGTTTTGTGATCAGTAAGATACCCGTGCATGTCACATCCGTGGCACACGAAGACTCTTCGTGACTGATGCTGATACTTATCATGCACCAAGGGGGAAAGGCTTGCCGCATGGGGACAACATGCTCACAAGCTCTTAGGTGTCACTGCTGGACGTTTTGGATACATCTCGCAGCCCTGCCAACTAATGCAATCAGTACAATGACATTCACCGCACTGCTAGACCATGCACCTGCCTCAATTGAGGTGGGGGAGGCATGGAGCTAGCACCCGCAAAAGCAAGTGACAGACAAAGTCACGAGGTGAAGAGCAGGTGCTCCAAGGTGGATCCCGCATAGATGCATGCATGAGGGATGCATGTGGAGCAAGGAGGAGTACAGTGGATCACAAGACATGGGGAGGCGCACAGCTGACAACATTGTCAGTTGGTGGTTTGAATGCGGAAACGCTGCAAGAACCTGATGATTGGGCTGGCCCGCAGGGCCCCTTCCGTAGGCCATGATGCAGGCTGTGCAAGGATACCATGATGAAGCATGGTCGGTTATTCACAAAGCACCGCCCTCATCACACCTTTGTTGTTTTGTTGGTTGCTGGTTTTGTCTTGAGTACTGTTTGCCGTGCCTACCCAGCTGTGATCACGAATTGATTAAATGAACCCTTCAAACGCTAGCAGGTTGGGGTGCTGACTCAGTGGGATTCCTCTGTACACCACGTGTCGGTGGTGTGCTCTCCTCTCGCACCCTGTAAGACTAGGTTGCATACCTGCCTGTCCGCTCAGCCCTTGTGCCTATGCAAAGCATTTTGCAGTGCAGCAACAGGCAACAGGATTTCGCATGATGCCTTTTGCCGCCACGCTGCTCTTTTGAGTTGTGATGATTCGTTACAAGGCAACAATTCTGCTGATTGAGCACTGGCCAACACTGACCATGCACCATGCACCAAGCCGAGTACGTCAGCAGTCAGCGAGAAAAGAAAGAAAAGAAGTTTGCCAGTTGTGGGACAGTTCCTGTCAATACCACTGGAACCGGTGTCTTGACGGTTACAACCACCGGTGTAGGACCACTGGCTTCGTGACCACTGGCTAGCTTCAGTTGGCTGGTGTGTAGCTCGCTTGCGTTGGTTCTCAGTCTTTTCGCCGAGGTTGGATTGTCTGAATGCCTTTTGCACAGGTACCTTCTAGCCGCCTGTGTGTGAAATGCACTGCGCTAGTGCTGCAGGCAGTCTTGCATTAAATGAAAAAGACAAGCACAACAGAACATACAGACGACAGCCTTAAGACAAGCACTGCGTTGCCGCTTTCCTTCCTGTGCCAAAATGACGGCAGGTCACATCCATGGTACACAGCGGGAAACAGGAGAGGATGTCTAGCCTGTGGTCACCTGAAATCCCAACTGCACCAATGTGCTCTGTCACCGTTTGAACAGCCTGCATGCCCTGTCCACCCCACCGCCCTAGATAAGCCCTTTGCATGCAACGTGGTTTCTGCTGCTTGCTGCCACGTGCCCTCTATTGTGCACCAGCAGTGGCAACCACGTGGGAACCCTAACAGCTTCCCACAGCAGAACAATCGCTACAAAGATGTTTGCCAGTTCTGGGGCAGTTCCTTGTGTCCCATTGGCGATGCGTCTAATCAAATTGTCAAATTGTCCCAGAACTGGCAAACATTTTTTTCTGATAATGGTTCGTTCCTGTAACATGCCATACAGTGAACCAGGCACAGTGAAGACTGGTGTGCGCTCACAGTTGCCGGGCGACAGCTGCACCCTTGTTTACTGCAATGTTAGGCGTGCAGACAGCACAGGCAGATGCCACAACAGACGCAGGGACTTGTCATGCCAAACATGCTCCTGTTCCGCTGTGCAGTGAACATACAGGCAGTCTGCTGGCTATCCACTATAGCCTTTGTCAACCTTGTGTCTATATTTGGGATAAGCTTTGAGCTTATGAACCTGAACGGCTGGCTCCAGCCACGTTATGGGCCTTCTCTCATACAGCTGTTCACTTTTACTTGTGCCAAGTAAAGGAGTAGAACTGCGTTGCTGTGAGACCAAGCAGAAAACGCAGTGCCCATGCCCCAACTGAACACACAACTGCCTGCCTCAGCTGAAGGTGGTTGAATCATGGATGGGTCACTGATGGGTCACTCCTTGTCACCTTTCCCAAGCAGAGTGGCCATGTCCACCCCCCAAACAAGCAAGGTGGCCCCCCTGGTGCCGGCGGTGATGGGTACCGGCTGCTGCCTGGGAACCTGCACACGCACACACAGCACGATAATCTGTCAGCGTCATGCGTGCGCCCTGCAGCGACCAGCCCGCTTGGGGTAGCAAACAGGTGCGCCGTGCGCAAGAACACGGCAATGCAATGCAAACAAGCAACCAACTGGTCCCTGGCCAGAAACACATAGCCGCTCTTGATGTGTAGGTGAGGGCAACATGCATTGAACGAGAAACCAGATAGTTTACATGCAGTTTGTGCAGAGTTGGCATGTACCGCCCTGCCCACTTGGCAGCTCACCGCCTCCCCATCCAGCGCCCGCACCTCGGTGTCGAAGTAGTCCGCTATCCACACCATCACACTGGGCGCCACGTGATCCTCATTGACCGTGGCGGTCAATTGTGTCAGGGGCGCGCCCAGGTGCCCAGTCACACGGGGCGCGCCCAGGTGCCCAGTCACATGGGGCGAGCCCGCTTGCACGTGATCCCCATGAGGCATCCCACCATGTGGCCTATGTGGCACATTGCTCGCACCACGCATGGTGAGCGACTGCATACGAGCCGCCTCCTCAGGTACCAGGCTGAGCTGATGAGTCATCGAATCGTAGAGGTGAGCCGTAGAGAATGAGTTGGTGGGTGCAGTGCGCGGAGCCTCAGGGGCAGTGGCGGTGGTGTCAGCGGTGGTGGCTATGGGTGGGCTGCCCTCGTCCAGGGGTTCTGCCATGCTCTGCTTCAGAGAGCCCTGCAGACAGTGACCATTCTGCAGCTTATGAGACCAGACTATACTCTTGAGTGCGCTGGTGGAATCCGCGAACACCAATGCGACATGATCTCAATGATTACCATTGCCATGAAAACTACACAGTTGCCACAAAGTCGCAGATGGCAGTTGAAAAGGGACAGGATCAGCTCGGCCTACTGTGGTGAACTCTGGAAGCCCAATGACAACCTGTCCAGGTTGGCCAAGCGCCCACACCTGAATGAGCACCATGGTGGTTGTCTGCCACACTGTCTGTCCAGACGCAAGCACAATCAGCCAACTGCAAGCACGAAGAACACATGACAAGAGATCAAAACACGCTGGAAGCCCAAACCAGTTGGTTCTGACAAAAGCAGCTGGACAACCACAAAACCATGCTGAAATTGTAACTGCTACGTCTGCTACCGTACGTGTCTAAATTCACGAACTCCAACCATCTGACCCTACTGCTGCTGCATCAGCCCTGATGCTTGTGCCCGATCCCCTCGTGTCTCACACACCTCTCCCTGACGGACGCGCGGATGAGGTCATACACAGCTGAAGTGGATGCAGCAATGGCCTGCATGCAAGGCCAGCGCATGCATACACCACTTGAGCACACACAGCTTCAGCATGGCATGCACCATCATCTGTATGGATACAGGCTTACCCATGGTGTGCATAGGTGTAAGCATCCTTGGTGTGTGGCAAGGCCCATGTCTCAGACACCTTTGCCAGACGCTGTGCGTTTGGGGTTGTACAGAAGACCCTAGTGAGGTGGCTCCCTCTGCACGTGCCCACCTGAAACATGGCCTTGTGCCACTGGGCCGTGGCCAGGCTGCTGTCGAGCGACCCGTCCAGCAGCGCCAGCGCCACCGGCCTAGGCAGCTCCAGCAGCTCGCTAACCCAGTCCAGGTGCAGCAGGTGCTGGGTGGCGGCCTCGCTGGTCTCACTGTCAAACGCATCCTGAGACAGGAACACGCAACCAACACCATGCGTGGTGAGCATTGCTTCTCGGCATACTGCAGTACTCCTTACAGGACCTCGCTGGTCTCACTGTCAAACGCATCCTGAGAAAGGGAAGCAAAAGACCAGCAAGCGTGCTGAGAGCATGATGAGGGATCTGCCACCCGACATGCTGCAATGCACTTTTGCGGCTTAGTAGCACCCAGGCTTGGTGCAACACAAACGGTTGGCGGCCGGTCCCCTCCCGTGGACAGGCGGGCTTCATGCGCACCATCCCACCTTGAGCAGCGTGCGAATGCGCTGCCGCCGGGCAACGTTCGAGTCGATGCGGTCGGACAGGACACACGCCACAAGCGCAGAACACACGAACGACCCCAGCTGAGCCGTCACCTGCGGCCAGGCAGCAGCGCAAGACAACACCCAGTGGGTCTGGGCAAGCCACAGTTGAAAAGCACGCTCTGCACCGTCTGCAGACAATCAGGGACTACAGCAAGCGATCAACCCATGTGTTGGTGCTCATAACGCCAAACAATGGCACTGGCAACCTCAGCTGACCACGCCCACTGCACACCTCATCTGCGTACGGAGCAATCTGTCACACGCACAACCCTGCACCCTGACTTGCATGACGTTGCCGCCAATGATCAAAGCCACCTGGCCCCCTGTCCACCATCTGGCCTTTTGGACTGGCCCCTGAATTCCCTTGGGGCTGCCCAAGCTAGAAGTGTTTTCCTGCCCTGCTGTGGGAAGTGTGGGAACTGAGCCCTGCTGTGGCCCCGTGCCCCTTATGGCCCACCTGTCCTCTCAGCAGATCCAGCACATAGGCTGCAGCGGTGCGGTAGATGGACAGCTCCAGCTGCTGCCACGTGACCAGGCCCTCGACGCGACTGAAGCGCTGGATGGCAGCAAACAGCTCCCTGGAAGCGCAAGTGTCACACACAACAAGTAATTGCACCAGCAGTGCCAATCCTGGTAGTAATATCCATGTCAGCATGTGACCATGCATCTACCGTTCGTACGGCTGGACAAGATGTATGCTTGCCGTTATGCTGTCACACTGGCAGTTGTATGATCTTCATGTGGCTTGCTCACAGTTGTGGATAGCAGGCTGATCAGGCTTAAGTAGGCATGTGCATGGGGCAGTTGGCAGCTGACGGGCGCACCTGGGTATGTGCATGGGGCAGTTGGCAGCTGACGGGCGCACCTGGGTATGTGCATGACCACCGGCCCCTTGCCCATGGCATTCCCTTCAGCATCTGCACGCAAAGGCAGAACAGAAGATGTGGGCACCAAATTACGGCTGGATATCAGTACATCCCGGCCATGGCAAGCTGTGCACTTCTGAAGTCAGGCCATGGCAATGAACTGGGGCGCCTGTACCTGCCAAACACGTCACGACCATCGGAGGAGCTGATACAGGGCTGCCGCTGTGCATGCGCTCTGCTCGCTGGCCCTGCCAGGTGTTTCCTGGCACCCGTGCACTCTCACACCCACAGAAGCTAATGCTGACGGATACCATCCTATACCTCGACTCACATGCAGCGCGCACGCCCAAGCCCGGCACCACCTCATCCAGGACAACGCTGATCAGCCCGCCCACACCCCCTGCGGCACATGATGAGTGACACGCAGGTGACGGGGTGTGACATGATTCATTGTGGTGTAATATAAATCATAGCACATGCAACGAAGTACAGTCTGCAAAACGGACCTTGCATGCTGTTGATGCACAAACTGCAGAGTCTGGTGTGCTGCTCATGCCTGCTACCAAAGTCCCGGGACTCTTCACACCATGCTCATGGCTGTCATGGCAAAGCTCAAGTGCTTGTGCTCCCATTCATAGAGGCGCTTCAGTGGCTGAAATGGCGCAAGCCATTATCAGCAGTGTAAAATGAAGTGACCAGTGCAGGGTGCTGTCTACAGAGCCACACCGTACTGGTCCTGAGGTTTAGTCGAAAATATGCAAAAAAGAAATCCGACAAGTCCAGGGTACAGTAGAAGCTTCTTTAGGGATTTCCTATGGTCCTTTTACCTGAGGATTCGTTCAGAAATTGAGACCATTACGGTATGTTCTGCCCTGCGACCCACCTGATCCCAGGAACATGGGCTGCATCTGGTCGTGCAGCTGCAGCATGAGGCGCACCACACCGCTGAGCACGATGAACATGCCGGTGGGAGTGTTGTTGCCTGACCAGTGCTCCCAGATGCACTCGCCCTGCACACACACACACGATGGGTACAAAGCCTGGGGCAGGATCACTCAAGTGCTGCCAAAACAGACACAACATCACATATTCCAAGCAGAAACCAGGGGTGTGGGTGAGTACGATGACATGCACAAAAGGGCACAGGCACGCACACCATCAGCAAATCCCAGATGCTCGTGCAGACCATACAGAAATGATGAGTACATTGACCAACACTCATCATGCAGCATACGGCTCACTACGCCAAACGCATGGTGCTGTGCAGGGATGGAGACCAGAAGCTGAACCGCCAGCAAATCCTTTATCCACTGTGGATGCTTCAGTATTCAAGCTGACAATCTGCTGCAAACAAACACCAGGCTGCCTTGACACTTGGCTGCCACCCACTGACGTGATAACCAAGGCAGATTCTACGCCCACCTATCCCCTGCAACCCCTTGGCCCAACCCCATCCAGCGCTGTGCCCTGTGCGCAAGGATTGTAGTGTCCGAACTGTGTTCTCAAGGATATCAGCGAACTTTTCCTCCCCAATCAGAGTTGAAATCTAAGCTCAAGTGCTCGAGTCGGAGAGCTTGCTTGAATCTCCATCTGGATCTGTACCCAGCGTTGCCTCACCTGCCCGTAGACCTTGATGGTCGAGTGTGAGCGGATCCAGTGCACCACCTTGGGGTGTATGTTGCGCAGGAAGGGAATGGCGGACAGGATCTCGCGCACGGTCTGGCGCCGCCACTGGGGTCCGGCCCGGCACACACGCTGCAGGCGCTTCTGCATGGCGTCCTCCATGCGGGTTGCCTCCTTCTCATCAATCATGCCACCTGGAGGCAAGGAAAACACCAGCCTACCATGTCTGTAGACCAAAAGAAAGAAGACTAGAAGCCAGAAGGACAGCTCAGAGCCAAAGAATAGTGGCCGTATATGCAGCCTGTTTTTGTCAAGTATTTAAAAGAATCTCTTTTGTAAGACTCTTACACCCAGATGCATGCCTTACAGGCAGAACAGCATGCCGTAGGCACAATTGTTTGCCTGTGCACAAGGTCATACCCAAGGCCAGAACGCCCAGGCATGAGGACTCACTTCAGTGCAGCAAAGAAGCTTCCATGAAGGCCCGCGCCCAGCCCAGCCTGCTCACATCTGCCCCACCCACCATGGCTCATTTCCTGCACGAATGCCAGCTGTTGACTGAGCAGGTGCACTGAGGCGCGGTACGTCTGGATGGACTGGAACTTCTCAGGCTCCTCGATGCGCCGATCGACAATGAAGGACCACGCATGGTCGGCGTTCTCATGCACCTGAATAGACACAGATCAGGACTACCAGTGAGTGGACGAGCTCTGTCAAGCTCAGTTGTCATGCCGCGCCCACAGAGCGACAGCCCCTGCCATGCGCAGTGCAGCAACACATGAGGTGTGTGAGTCTTATCAGACCTCCACTTACGTTTGCTAGGTCCTTCCTAGCCGAAGTCAAGGCCTCCACCTCGCACTAAATATTTCTGATGGCATCATGGAGCTTCGTACGGTGTTTGCCCCTCTGCCTATCCCTCACCCCCTACTAAGCTTCTGGCTGCTGTTCCTGCCTGGCAGTCACTCGCCCAGCCCTGTCGTTCGGCGCACCTCCTGCAGCACCAGTGCTCCGTACGGCCCGCTGTACTGCAGCCACTGCGTCTGGAGCGACTCGGTCAGGCTGATCCACAGCTCCACGGCTGCCTCCAGGCCCGCCAGCTGAACAGAGCTCAAGTGCAGGCTCAGCAGCCAGGTAGGGCCAGTCAGCAGCCGGCTCATCACCTGCAAGCGACCGGAACAAGGCATGGAGCAACAAGCGCTTTAGCGTACAGTAAACCATTACTATTAACACCATTACTATCACAACCATACAAACAACATGGTACAGGCACTGAGGAACACGCGGCCGCTCAGCAATAGCAGAACAGGCCAAAGTACAGGCACTGAGGAAGAAACTCCTGGGCATTGTGCCAGTGATAGCAGTGCTGCTATGTGCTTATATGCATTGCAGCAGATGGCTGGCTTCCTGTTGCAGGCGATGTTGAGATGGTATGACTGGAGGTGGGGCAAGGCCCAGAGACCGCAAATGGTCCTGGAGGCAGCACCATCATTTAATCATAGCTGAGACCGCTCAGTCGCATACCTGTCTCCTCCACCAGAACTGACTGCCCTTGCAATCGTTTATTCGGCACTTGAGCCAATAGTAACACTGGGTCTCAACCTGCACGTGAGGCAAACCGTGCGAGAAGGGTCAGCACAGCCGCAACAGCTGTGGACTGTAGATGACCTGCGCCGTTGTTGGTGGCCTGGCATCGTGATGATCCTTTGGGCCCGGCCAATTGCTTCTAGCCTGCATGGTCCTCTAGGCCTTTCCATTGGCCACATAGCTACACAACTCTGCCCATCATCGCACAAACATGATGGCGGACTTCTTGTGCAATAGCATCATTCCCAGACCTTTCCATGAGTCAAGCAGGGACGCAACTGTTTCCTGCGATTGAATCATGATCAGCCATGTAATGATGACGTTTCCATTAGTTGCCCATCCTTGACTCACCCTGAGCGCCTTGCTGCTCGACACCTCCTGCTTGGCCAGGGCCCACAAGGGCAGCGGCTGGTCGGGCATGTGGTGCGCCTGGCTGGTGATGTAAGAAAGCATCTGAACACGTAGCAAGCGGGGGACAATGCACCCGTCACGCCCAGCAAACACACCCAGCAATGCATCCATCATCCCGGGGCCCGTACACCCAGCATGGACGGAAAAGAAGCATCTGCACGTCCTGGAACAGACACGGCGTCTCGAGTCCCTGTAAACTTTGCAACCTTCTACCAGCTGTTGGACTAGCTACACGACGATGCGTGCTGCGACAACAGGTCTATCTGCCAGTTGCCCCATACCTTGTAGCTCTGTGGCGACAGCAGGCCCTCCGTGAACCTCCCCTTGAAGTATGACTTGAGGCCCGTGAGCAGCCGCAGCCTATACTCCATCAGCATCTCCTGGTGTGCATCGTCCAGCCCCCTGCTTGGGTTGGGCTGGGAGGCTCTGCCTGAGAGCTTGTGAAGGCCGTCCTCCTCGCGCTGCACAGGGAGGCAAGAGCTGCAGTATCAATGGAGATAAGGCTTGCGATTGCAGTGTAAGATAGCACTTTACCGCTGGCTCACCAGCAAATCTCACAATGCTGCTACTGTATATCTGGACTCAACCAAGCTGAGTGTCAGAACACATGCACGTGAACGTGCAAAGCGGGTGATGTAACGTTTTGTTGATGCTTATGAATGCGCCTGACTAAGGCGTCGGTTTGCCTGCATGCCCGATGTGCAGGGAGATACTTGCATTGTCAGAGGTGCGTGAGCGGACACTGGTGCGGGAGAGAGGCACGCCTGTGCGGCTGCTGCGTTGTAGGTTGGACTGGTCCCTCAGCACAAAGGGCCTGCAGCGTAGCACAGGGGAGATCCATATTGATGTAACAATTTTAATGTAATGTGTCATTTATTTGCAGAATGAGCGCAACGTAATCAGTTGAGCAGTGAGCACATGAGCTGCTCTGCATGTAATCTTCCTTGCATGCCGTACGTGTGCGGAAAGGCCGGAAGGCCACAGCAGCACAGGCAATGCCGTGGCTCTCATCTGGAAAAGCAGCACTGCATCAGTAAGCTGTTGGCCACCCAGCCATGAATAACAACAACTTTGGGACGATCTGGAACCTCCTTAAAAAACAACTCCTTAACAGGTTAGCATCGTGCAACAGGCTCATGAGCTGCAGTTTGGTCACATGGCACGAAGCGATATCACTGGCTGCCTGCTGCGGCCTGGCTCTACTCACATCTCCTCAATGGGGTGATCCTGCAGGTTAGTGCCCTCCGTGTGGGCCCGGGCGGGTGCGACGCGCAGACTGGTGGTCTGAAGGGACGCGTTGCCCTGCCGCTCATACTACAACAGGACAGCACAGCATAAGGGAGCGGCCAAAGTCCAACATTTGTGCTTAGTTCAACATTCGCGCAGGTACGAGATGGAGAAAATAATGGACTAGTAGAAACACGATTTGGATAGTGCTGAGGTCTGAAACATGTGTCAGGAATTCTTGTCCAGAAGCGCTTGTCCAGGCGACGACTGACTCGCACAAGTGGTAACACAGAGTGATGTGTGCTGCTTGCTTCATAACTTTGGCCGTCATGTAGCTTGGAGCGCCTGGGTCACATACAACCTGTACAACGGCAGCCATCAGATTGGAAGGAACACAGATGCCTCAAGGTACCTGCGGGGCTCACCTCATGCGTGAAGAAACGGGCACCGACAGACGCACGGCCCAGTGCCGCACCCCTCGGCATGCCAGCAGAGCCGCGCAGAAGCGCCTGCACGCGCGACTTGCCCACAACCGGCTGTTCCACTCCCGGCCCACCAGGCTGCTGCCCATCACTTGATCTTTTGGAGCCTCCCAGTACATAGCCAAAGGTTGTACTTTCTCCAGCCGCAGCCGACACCTCGCCGTAAAAATGCGCTCCCCGGGACCCCCGAGCAAGCCCCGATTCGCCCGCCAGTGCTTGTGACCTGCGCCCTAATGGCATCCCGCCCGCCACAGGCTGAGAACTCCGACCCAGCGGAGCCTCAACCCCAAGCGCTTGAAATCTCCGCTCCGGTCCAAGCAGCTTGTCGCTGCCACCGCCCACACCATTCAAACCTGGCGTCGTGGGTGACGCTCCGGCGTGCCCCACTGAGACGGCGTGGTTGAGGCGTGCGGGAGCGGCGTGCTCGCTTGCTTCACGCAAGGAGGCTAGGTCTCCCATGGGCGAGGTCATGCGTGCAGTGCGTGTGTCCATGGAGCTGCGGGCCAGGACCTGGGTGGACCGCGTGTGTAGCGGCCGCACCTGCATGCTCGTGGCCTGCAATGGCAAGCACAACGCAAATGATACTCAAACACAGCTGCTTTGGGTGTGCAGCCTGCATCTCAACACAGCGCGGTGTGCGAAGGAGGGATTCACAGCCATGGCGGATGGGACGTCAGGGCGATTGCCTGCCTGACAAGCACTCAGAATGCGAGGACTTTTGGTCTTGCCTGCCGCAGAATCTGGCCCAATTCAGGAGACCTGTCTTCTGGTGCTTTGCAGCATCCATCCATGTTTGAAACAGTGTGCGTGGCCCACATCAGGCCCACCAACCCAAGCCAAGAGCGCATGACCTGATTGCAGGTATTAAATGGAGCGCAAGGACGTCACGCACAAGCATGTCTGCACACCCAGAAGTGCTGCCTTTGCAGCCGTTTTTCCTGCTGTTCAGCCTCCCACACTAGCTCAGGTTGACTCACCGCCAGTGAGCCGTCGCCTGCCCGGCGTTGGACGATCCGCTGCGTGCTCGGGTCAGCAGGCGAGCCGCGGGCTTGCCACAGAGCGTTGCGCAGCATGTCCTGCCGCACCTCGGGCCCAGTGCCAACATTCGACATGGTGGACAGGAGTGTGCTGCTTCCTGCACGCATGCATGACGACCAGGCGACAGGTGGGTGGGGCAGAGATAATATTGGACAGGCGAATGAAGCAGGCACATTCAGCGCCCACAAGGCGGCACGGATGCAGGAGGCACAGTGGGCATGCAGCGACTGTACCTACAGGAGCACTGGTTGAGATGATAATACCCCAGCGATCACAAGCCAGTTACATCTCTTGGGGTTGACGGCCTTGGCTGTGCAGATTGATAAACCAGCACAGGAACCCCTGCTTACAGGTCATCGATACCCCATTGTCACGTCCTTACCAGGTGCAGGCGTCCTGGGCGCTCTGATGACCAGGAGAGGCGCCTGCGACCCGGCAAGAAAGGAGTCCTCCTGCAAGCAGCATAGGAGTTTACACGGGTGACACTGAGCAGGCCCAAGGTGGCTGCAAATGACTTCCATGCAAGTCAGACGCCGCACACCCTCAATGGTTCTGCATGGTGTATGGACCGCCCCGTAATCTGAAATGATACATGTCATGACGATTTCATGACTATTTGTACTGATATTGCCACTTTACCCTGCTTGGGCACGTATTGCACCTGTGGCGGGTGAATACCAGCCTAAGCATGGTTGCAATCTGAGCATGGCTGGTAACACCAGGACTGTATGCAATGGCACATGACCTTGACTGATTCATGCCTTGACTTACGCTTACTGACAAGACTCTGGAGGACACAATTGTGCAAACGGGGCAAAACTGTGAATGTCACTTGCCTGTGACGGTGCACGTATGGTTTGCCCGCTGGGTATGGGCCCATGTGAGGAGGGCATGGTGGTTGGCAGTGGGACGGGCCTACGGGAATCGTCTCCTGCTGTGCCTGCCTCATGCTGAGCCGTGTGCGCGTTTGTGGCGGCCGAGAATGCATCGTCACCCCCTGGAGGAAAGTTGAGCTCTGCATACCGGGACTTGCTGCGCACATGATGGACTAAGGGGCTGGCTGAATGCCGCTGCCCACCACCAGAGGTTGGCTGCATGCCGCCCTGCAACAGCATACGACATGAAATGTGAAGCGGAGAGACAAGTGGTCTGGCACTTAGCAGCAGCAGCTAGCAAGGTACACCATGACAGGCTTGGTGAGTGGTTCAACATTTGATAACTCCACTTGGCAACAGCAAGAAAGTGAACCACGTGTGCGAAGGGGCATTGGGAAGTTTAAGTAAGGTCTATGCTAAGCAACTGCAAGTTGCCACAGGCACCTGACTGTTGCTGTGAGGCAGGGCCTGGCCAGCAGCTGCCTGGCTGCTCCTAGGGCTTCCACCACCAGAGCTGCGCGCCCCGCTGCCAGACAGTGGCATGCCCACATCCGCTGCGCTGGCCACGCCTTGCAATGCTGCATCAGCCACATTTCCATGCACCTGCCCAACAACCGCTGACTGCCCTTCCTGAAGCCTGAACAGAGGGTTGCTGACGTGCAGCGAGCCCTCAGGCTTGCCAGCCACATCACCATCCCCAATCAGCCGGCCTGAGGCGCCCACAAACCCAGCCCGGGGACTGCCTCCCATGCTCTGCGAATGCATCAAACCCCGGATGCCAAAGTCTTGTGAGACGCTGCTGACATGGCCCAGCGCAGCGACATTGTTGCTGGAGTGGCCTAACCGGGACATGCGCACAGAACCACTGGGGGTGCGGGCATGGCGCAGGCTGGACAAGGACCGGCCAGGCTGCTCCCCTGTGTTTGCATCGGGGCTGGTAGGGCTACCGGACACGATTGGGGGTGGGGCGGGCAGTTGCAGGTCTTCCTCCGTTTCTGAGAGGATCGTCAGGGTCACCTGGGGCGCAAAGAAATAATCACAAGGTGGCAACAGCTTTTATATTCACAACTGCTTTGCACCCTGAAGGAGCGATGATCGTGAACAATGTATTGCTTATCATTGCTAGTCCTTCTCGCCCGTTGAGTGCACGGTACGCTTGCTGCTGCAATTCCTCGGTTCCCAATGTGCTTAGATGCACGCTGACCTGCTCTACCGTCACAGGCATCACCACAGCAACATTCTCACGATAAACTCTCACAGGCATGATTTGTAAGAACCATTTCATCCCTTCCTCACCTGTGAGTTGTCAGTAGGCATATGTGCCAACAGAACCTGGAGCGATTCTTGAGGCAACGGCACTTGGATGCTGGTTGTAGAGCTGGTGCGGTGGCCGGACAGAGCGCGCTCAAAGTCTTCATCACTCGGCCCGTTGCCTACTGGACTTGTTAACTTGATGCTGCCTGGAGAGGGCAGTCCACTGGAGGACTCGTGCAGGAGTTGAGACACGGCGTTGCCGCCATGGGTAGATGCGTGCTGGGAACCTGGGGGACTGGCTACCTGCAATGTGCGGGCATGCAGCAGGCTTGCTCTGTTAAGGTGTGCAGCGAACCGTAACTGGTGGACAGCATGAGCGTGTGCATGCTCTGTAGTGCAAGGTATGCAGTGCATCCAGGGTGGCAGCTGGTTGTGTGCATGAACATGCAGCGACCATGCATACATGCAGGGGCGCATCCCTGCTCCTGCATGGGAGCACTTACTAAGCTTTGCGGTGGTGTAAGGAAGGTACGTGAACAGGTGCACAGAGAGTGGCATAGTGGTAACCATGACAATGTACAGGGGATCACAAATGCATTGCCCACCTGTGGCTTGCTGAACTTGGCCAGTGCCTGACCGGCCTTGCTCGTCTTAGCCAGGGCCGGCTGGTCACCATTCATTCTCGCAAGTGCCAAGGCTGCTGAGCCGCGGGCGATGTTGTGTCTGTCAGGTCGAGTCCCAGAGCCCGGCTGGCCTGTTTCACCCCCTTGTGAACGCAGAGCCGAGGCACGCTGAGAGGCGCCCACTGTCATCGCCTTGATCTTTGACACAGCTGCAGGGCCGATGGTTGCAGTGTTGTGCAGGCCGCTCTGAATGGCCTGGGAAATCGCGCCAAAGGTGCGGAAGGCAGCATTGTTTGGGTGTTCGCCTGCGGAGGGGTGAGACAAGGGCGGCAGCTGGGAAACTGGGCAACAGTGGCAGGGGGTGAGAAATCAAGAACAGTGACAGTTCCCACAATGAGTGCACAGTACGCTCAGCACCTGGATGCTTCATCCTTCACCATCAGCAAATGCAACAGCCAATGTGATACAATGCCCATCTTGGACACCGCGCATCAGTGCCCAACGTGCTGGACTCACTGACTGCCCTGCTCTTGCTCCGTGGCAGGGTCTTGGACTTCTTGAAAGACGACGAACGCATGAAGCCACTGCCCATGCCGGGTTTGGCGTTAGGCGCACTGTGAGCGCCCAGCAGGCCTATCTCACCCGAACCCGTCACGTCACCAATGACCAGTACAGGCTCACGCCTGCATGCACAAACAGCAGGCTTATGCGAGCACCCTCCAAGAGACAGCAACAGACAGCAACACTGAGGTTGAGCGAAACTGCTACTGCTAGTGTTCGCTGGGTGAACGCTCAGCTGACTGCAAAACAGCAGCGGTGCTGGTCACGAGTCTCCGTCCCTCTCACGCTGATGTTGAACCTGCTATCTCTGCTGCCGTTGCCGCGGCTGCCTCGCCCCTGACAGTCCAGGCCGTCATGCGGCTGAGCTCGCCTTTGAGCTGCTTGCGCTGCTGCCGGGCAATGGCACGCTCCTCCTCCTCAGGGTCGAACTGGAAGCACAGAAATACAGCCAAGCAAAACAGTGTGACCCTGCCAGCACGTCAGTGATGTGAAGAGGCTTGCTATCTTGCCGGGTTGAACTGAGAAAGAGGGCTCCACGCTTTCAAAGAGAGAACAAGAAGTGAACATTCCACACTCGCACCACTACAACTCATAGATCCGCCTTGAACTCTCACTCTCACACCAACATCTGCTTACGTAAAGAGGCGCAGACACCCATCCAGAACATGTACTCACGTCATCAAGATCTGCAACCGATGCCACCGAGCGCATCGCGCGCAGCGGCTGCTCCTGAAGGCGCCCGCAGCAGGTGCGGCACCAGTTGAACCACGAGCGCATCCAAGGTGGGTAGATGATATCAACCCACTTGACGCATGGCTGCTCCTCTGTGGAGCACAAGTGAAGCCAGACAAACAAGATTGTTGTTCGTTCGCATACAAATCGTCCGGCACTGCAATAACTTTAATATGCAAGGTTCTCAATATGAAGGTGTGAATGTTGCATGGCTTGGTTGGTTTTGGCACGGTCCCTGACCTGGTGGGTGAAACGCTGTAAAGCCCGGTTGCTCAGAAACGAACGATACGACGACCACCTGCAGTAGCATTGCCTTTGTACACTTCCTGCCCTTGCAACCGCTCTGCTGTCAAGCTCACTACCCTTGCAATTCACTACCTATTATCCTTCACACAATTCAAGGTTCAGAAGCCCTTAAGATCTACAATTCTTGCGCTGTTGTGCTCAACATCTGCCTTACCCACCAGGCAAGTACTTGTCAAGCACCTCTTGGAAGTCCGTTGCCTGCTCCACCGAGGGCCAGTCCACGCCCTGCAGCATCTCATCGTCCTCGGCCTCACCCTGAAGCTCCTCCAAGGCAGTGCTGGTGAAGCGGAAGAACGTGTCTTTGACCTGTCACAGACACAGGCCCACCTGGTTTTGCTCAAAGTAGTGAATGCACGGTTACCTGCAACGAGATCACCTGCAATGCACTGCGCTGGGCTAGGCAGCAGGCCTGTGCATCGTTTGTATAGTGTTACGGCGCAGCCAGTGACCTTGTTATCAGATTCATAGCTGTTGTTCCATGGTCGCAACTATCACATCTAACTTGGGGTTGCCTCACTGCACCATCATGAGTAACATGCTCCGGGGGCCTGCCCCAAGCGACACTTCGACCAACTAATGCAAGTCGCATGGCCACCTACGTGCCCCCGCATCATCAGCTGTTCCTTGCTGATCTTGTTGAGCTTGAGCAACGTCATGAGGGGCACTGACAGTGGCGCGTTGATGATGAGCGTCAGCAGCACAAAGCCCGCGGTGTACATGGCGGCCTCCGCCTTGACACGCTGTGCATGCACACCACGCGTACGGGCATGAGCACAAACAGTTGTCTTCAGGTAACAGAGCATTCAAAAGATTTGTTACGCACAAATGGCTTTTCCCAGTCGCAGTCAAGCCAGTTGCAAGGCAGTCGCAAGGCGAGGCATTTGTTCAGATCTTTTACAGCCACTGCTTTCCATAGTCAACCACAAGGTTGACATGTCAGTCCCTACCTCTGCTTGCGGGTTTGAGGTTGAGGTTGTGCTGAGTGTGGCAATGGTCTGTGCCAGGACCAGGGACAGACTGCCACGCAAGCCGCCGTGCGCAAGAAACAGGCACTCCTGCCAGCTCAGTGCACCACCAACGCGCAGCAAGCGCAGAATCTTGAACCTGTGGGCAGGCCAGTGCAGGCAGATGGCATCCGTCCTGCCTCCATCGCGGGATGTGCCCATGTCATCACGCTTGTGCGGTGGTTTGCGTGACCAATACAAGCAACATGCACACCCTGGGTGCAAAAACAAGAAAGTGTGGGCTGTGACATGAGATAAATTAGGGATCAGGCTAGTGGCTATCAAAGCCAACCTGCGTCAATGAGGTCTGGGAGCTGGTGGACAAATGATCACCATTGAAATCTCATGACTTTTCATGTGCGCACCAGGCCTGGCAGTGAACGTCTGGTGCACTGCCCTGGGCACATGCATGGTGTGTGTGCTACCAGATAACCCCACTTAGCAGTCTGGAACAGAGGCAGGACCACAGGAAGGGTGGCATGACCAGGTATGGTGGTAGCTTGAGGCTTTTGAGTGAGTGGAAGCAGCGGCCTTGATATGGTGCAATCTCAGGCTGGGGCATAGCGGGCATTGCAGACGTGGCACAAGCTACTCTGCTCTGCAGTAACCCGTTGACGTGCGCTCGACTCACGATACAACAAGGAAGAACGCCCTCACTGCAAAGACGTACACGTAGATGATGGGCAGCCTGTAAGCAAGCAACAGCCATGGTCAACGCCACAATGCGTCATTGCTCCTGTAGCTTCTCCTTACTGGCCTTACTGACTTTGCCGTGTCACTATAGGACCACTTCAATACAAGTGGCACGCAAAGAAAGGCATGCATGACAACCACCACAGACTGTTGACAGCCTGCTGACAGATTGAACCAGCATGATCTGAATGAGCGGCCGATGTAAATAGCAGCATGTGCAGCATCGACACAAGGGCGACTCAAATGCGGTCATTTTATCCACTTGCGTCACAATAAAAGAAGGTTTGCCTTGGACATGTTTCAGGGCGTGCTCAATGCAGCATGGGTGGAGTGGCTGGACATATTACTTTGTGTGTGACTGTTACTATTCACTTGTGTTGCTGCAATGGAGTATTGAATATGTTGCTTGCCATGTATTTAGGACAATTAATATGTATTTGTGTTGTTCAATTGCGTTGATTACCTGTAGAGCACAACTGAGACCAGCTCCCGAGCTCCACCTGTGCCGTACAGCTGATTGCTGGCCCTGTGCAGACAAGCAAAACACACAAAGGCACAGCATGTGCCGATGTCAGGGTGCAGTTCCTATCATTCATGGGGTGTGCATGCGTCAACAATGCAGGGCTTGACATAAGAAGAAAGAAACTATTTTCACCCTGGCATGTACACTGATGTTTGTGCAGCCATGCACTTGAGAAATGAAAAACCCACCATGATAAGCACCGGCGCACATGCTGGTCAAGCTGACGCTGCTTGAACCGGCGTGTGCATCAGTGCAGAACAACCGATTGACTGAGACCTGGCATGAACACCTCAGGCATGCATACCACCGCACCTGATTGTGAAGTTGACACTGCTTGACCCGACATAGAAGAAGATGAGTGCGTTGACCAGGAACGTCATGACTGTCCAAAAGTGCTGGAATATGTGGCTCTGCCTGACCTTGTTGCTCATGCCCCACAGGAGCGTGGCACTGCCATACAGCCCGTAGGCAACAGTGCCCACACACCCTGAGCCATGGCACCAAACCTGCGCACCACGGCACAGAGATATGATTGCTCCATCCTACAGCGTGCGAATCCCCCGATGTACATTCACACACGCACACGCCCACACCCACATCCCTGCACGGCGCAAGCATGGCGCAGGCCGACCAGCTTGCGAATGCTTCACACGTGAGAAGGTGTTCCACATGTGGCAACACTCAAAAGCAAATAAAAAATTGTGCCAATAGGTAACTGTGCATGCCCTGTCAAGCCCTGGCCATACGGCCTTACTGTTGTAGGAACTCAGCAAGTTACCAGCATTCCGTGCAGCTGTGGCGTGTATGGCTGACAAGAGATGCAATCACAAGTTCTTTGAGCACTGTGTGGCTGGGACCAAGGCATAACCTGACTGGCAGTTCATAGCTGGGCACCACCACCCTACAGCTGTCCTTCAAGCCATCCCAGTCACACACACACAAAGTGCATGGAGAGCACACACAACCTGCCCTGGGCTGTGTGGTAGAATAGTTCTGTGAACCTGCTACTTCTTGCCCAGCTTCCTCAAGTGTGTCTATTTCTCCTGTAGTGCTGTAGCTGCTCATGTCATGCGCTGGTGTCTCTCCGGCTCCTCCTTGTGCATACCGATGTTGCGATAACTTCAATGGGCATCACTTACCAGTGTGTTATCAAAACCGTTCCCACATCATCTTTAAGTGCTTCTCTTTGCTCACATACCAAAGCCTATTGATAAGCCTCGAGATTTTCTTTCAGGCCTTTTGGACCCAGATTCTCGACAGCTTCCCACATTTCCGAGAAATCGCATCCACAAAAGGGCATACATCCAAAACCCACCGAGTCAAACGATATCGACAGGACCGCCACTGGCTCCAGTGGCGTTTTTGGAAAGTGTCCCAGAACTGGCAAACATCTGTTTTTAACGACATCGTAGCGTCATACCATCCTAAGCTGTACCTGTGTGATGTAGAAACTGAGGTAGGCACCCCCCATTGTAAAGCCAACCTCGGCGGCCGACGGCATGTTCCGGCGCTGCAGCCAGATGAATAAATACCTGTAGGAGAGGCAGCATGGTGTGCGGTGTGCTTGCATGCACATGCATCCTTTTGACAACGGCAACTCAGGGACCCACACGCACAGCGCCAGATGCGTCCAAGGATGACTTCTGTTGATGATCAACAGCAAGCAGGCAGCCCAGCTCGATAGATGCCCTGATTCAGCGCACATATTGCGGTGAGCTTGCATGCCTTTCCTCTCTCCGGTGCATCTGTGCTTGTTGGCTTAGAACAGACCTAAGTGGGGACAGCGAGCGGGGCAAGCAAGCATGCGCTGCTTTTCAGCAAACCTACTTGTTGAATAAACCCATGCCGAGGCCGACAGCAACTCCGATCAGTGCTGTCTGTATGGTCTTTGCAATGATGTCTCCAATCTCTTGACCAAGCGGCTGCACACCAAGGAGCAAGGCACAAACAGCGAGGTCAAAGTCCATGCAACAAAAAACAATCTGCAGCAAGCTGATGGTAATCCGAGTGTTTTGTCGACACTGGACGGATGCCATGATGGCATGTGCTGCAATTGCAAACCACACATGCTGTGGCCGGCATTATCTTAACCTGCCTAAACCTATGAAACACATACCATAGTTCCTCAAAATCAACACGAGACTTTCTAAAATGAATTATTTTTCCGAAACACGAGGACCAATTTTAATTATTTTTAAACACGAGACGTTACACGAGGGCGTTACACGAGGGCGTTACACGAGACGCAACACGAGGGCTTGTTGCAGTTAATTTCTAAGTCTACAACCACAGTGTCACACATTTGCGAGCATTTGATCAGTCAGAGCAACAAGTGATTCAATCGCTGTCAGTTTGAACTGTTCCAGCAAAGCCTTGCAGCCATGGTCGCACACTCGATCGCAGCAGCAGACAGTCGCTGGAATGGCTTAAAGGGCAATCGTTCACATTGAGGGGTGGATCACGTGTGCCAGAAGTGAATTTCCAAACACCAGGCTTTACACTAGGCGCGTCGGCAATTGATTTCCAAACACGAGGCTTTACACTTAATCAACACCGCATCCATGGCGTAGGTGCCCTCCTGTCACCCATTGCAGCTCGTGCCCTCACAGGCTGAGCCCCAATCAGCGACCGCGTCATGACGCTGCAGCTATCGGGCGCAATTGTCACCACTGTCGTGATCGCGTACGCCCCCACCAACAGCAACCCTCAG
>QAXH01004056.1:0-25355 GCA_004335635.1 Chloromonas sp. AAM2 | reverse complement strand
TCACGCAACAATCTACAGGGTTGATAGGGCTGTTTACACCAGGGAAGGTGTCACGCAACAATCTACAGGGTTGATAGGGCTGTTTACACCAGAAAGCGTTTGGGCGTAGGTATGCTTATTGCCAGTAGGGAAGACATGACCGGACACGAGATGGGTGACCCCTTGGCATGCCATATGTGATGATGCCCTGACCAAAGAAACAACAGGGCATTACCGAAGAATCCAGCAAGAGGAGGTAAACCAGCAAGACT
This sequence comes from Chloromonas sp. AAM2, assembly GCA_004335635.1. Classification (NCBI taxonomy): domain Eukaryota; kingdom Viridiplantae; phylum Chlorophyta; class Chlorophyceae; order Chlamydomonadales; family Chlamydomonadaceae; genus Chloromonas; species Chloromonas sp. AAM2. The sequence continues at coordinate 25,104 of QAXH01004056.1, read as the reverse complement.
TACAGCTAATACAGTGAAAAGTCGCTTATCTGATAGGTTATATAGGGATAGGAGATAGGTTAGCTTATGCTGTGGAAGCTATGGCCGCCCGCCTCCTTGGGGAGGTAGCCAAGCCCTCTTCACCCCGACTGAGATCCGCATTGCAGAGCAAGCGAATTCTATAACCGCAGCGCTTCATTGGGCACTAGACACATGCCGCCTAATGTAGGTCACACCCGAGAACCCATCTCCGAGTTAACTGCTAGCAGAACTTGTTGCCAGCAGGTTCGGACGATGCCCTTCGTAATGTGCCGGCATGGTGTGGTGGTTGTGCTGGCATGGCTCAGCCCAGCATGTATGTATACATGTCAACGTGTGGAAGCTATGGAGAGGACAGCAGTGCGCTGCAATCACTGTTGCGACCCTGTCCTTGACATGTCCCTCTGTTTTGTAACATTGCACGCATGAGACAGCAAACGTCAGCGCTGCATCATATCCCGGCAAGGAACTGAAGAACAACAAATGCTGGTACTTGCATATCATGTTCGTAATAAAATCAATTAAAAACGTAACATACAAGTGAAACAGCGCGGGTTGTCGCTGAGCCAATCATAATAGTACGGATTGTCACTGAGCCAGCGACGCACTTAATAGCCTGCCAATGCGTATGGCCACCGCCTGGCCCCGCTGCTGTATGCAAAGCGTACCCGGCGTCGGCACTGCTGGCGGCTTTCCTCAAGTTGTACCCGGTACTACTCCACCGGTCGCATCTCTACCAGTGACACAACCAACAAACTGACAATGTGGAGGTATGCAGGGAGCACAGATTATATCCCCTGAGCCTGCCCAGCTGGTGCTCAAGGCCGACCCCAATTGCCAATGCCCAGCGGTCATGGTGTAAGCAGTGGTCACGGCTCTATGCCTGTTATTCTGATTCGGCCTTTTCCTCCTGTCGTATCCGGTATTCCTCCACCGGCCTTCCGCCCACCAGGTGCTCAATGATGATCTGTTCCAACACGGCCGGGGTGCACGAGTGATAGTACACCTGCGGGGATAGGGCGAGCGGTTGGCTTGGATTGGCTTGGCCTACCAGAGGGGGCTTGCCAGACAAGCCAGCAGCAGCGGCCACCAGCAGCGGTCTCTGGCGACCTCGTCTTTTACATGGCTTGCTAGCGAGTGCGCTCAATGCATGTGGGCCTCCTGGAGAGGTCTCTGGCACAACCGCCGTGTGCAATACCTCAATTCTAGCGTGCCTACAGGTCCTGGGTTCAAATCTGGGTGGACTTTGCCACCAGCAGCTCAAACAGTTACTTGAACAGTCCAAACATTTCATGGATCTGTAGCCCATGTAAAAAACCAAATAGCCATAAGACTGAATGTTGCCCCCGAGAAACAGCCCTGCCCCACCTGGTCCGGGTACACCACAGCAGTGGCCAAAACTGGTGGTGAAATGCCCGATTTCAAAAGCCCTGCCCCACCTGGTCCGGGTATACCACAGCGATGGGCCCCTTGGTGCACACCCTGAGACACGCGGCCTTGGTACGCCACATGGGGGTCCCGCCCTCGCCACCAGAGCCCTCGCCAAGCTCCTGAGGAAGCACGTGACAGCCATCAGCACAGCAACACGTGGGGCAACATGTGTCAGTGCATGCACACATAGGGTGAGAATGGTTTCATTGTGAGCCTTGGTCTCGCAACAGCTATAAAGTCCCGTGCGTGAGAAGCACCTTGGCCTGGGCTGCCTGCCTCCAGCATCAGGATCAGCACATGATCAGCCAGTTTTGAAGTCTTCTGGTGTGGGCAGTGCTCGGGACGAGCGTGTGTGACCCATCTGGCATCAGCATCTGGATACCGTTATCGCTGGTACGCTTCAAGCCATGCTTTGGGTGCATCTGCAAATGTCATTTCATGGTGTTAATGGTTGCCTGGCCTACCCTGAGCAAGAAAGCCAAAGAACACAGCAAACAAAGCACGCAAGGCAGGCATACTGAAGGCAAAACATGGTTTCGATGATAATGGTTTCGCTTGTGAATTGACACCTCACCTTGAGACGTTTCTTGAGGTATGCCCATGACTCCGCACTCGACTCCCGACTGCAGCATTTGGGCACCTCGGCATCGCTGCATGGCAGGGCAGGGCGAGTGGTTGCATGGATCGGCATGGCATGGTACAGCATGGCATATGGCGGCATGACGCAGCATGGTATGACACAGCACGGCACATAGCGGCATGGCACACCATGGCACATGGCGGCATGGTGCAGCATGGCATGACATGGAGATCACAGGGGTGCCAACGGTCAAAGTACTCCGTCCCCATATCAATCTTTTTCTGTTGTACCACCACACTGATGAGGAAGCACAGTTGCAGGTATGTCCCTCTGGACACACTTGATCGGTACGATAAACGCGTGTACAATTGAAAGGCAATTGTGAGGGGTGACTGTATTGAAAGTAAAACAGTGTTATGAGATGTGCTGAGTTGCTGAGCATGATCACAACATGCTGGTATGTCGGTGAACGACAGCATGACCAACCTGCACAGAAAGATGTGGCGCCCCTTGGTGTCAATCTTGAGCTGCTGTGCCTTCAGCCTCACAACAGCATCGGCTGCAAAGCGTTGGGTGGAGAAGAAAGGGCACAAGCATGCAGTATTGAGGGTCAGAGAAGCGAGGGCTACGGACAACTGTCTCTGGTTCTGGCCTTCACTGTTTATGCACATGTTACAGCTGTACCCTAGTTGGCTTCACACCAGTTGTTGCATTGGCCTGAGCCACGCGGGAGGAGCGTACGGAGCGTGTGGTCCTCCATGCAGCATGTGTGTGTGACGCATGGGTGCTCAGGGATGACATGAGAAGGCTGTGCAACGGCAGATGGCGGAGCCTGACGGCTTGATTCATCGCCACACAATCCTGCTACGTAATATGCTCTCATGCGCACACTGGCCGTCCAGATGGTTAGTACCCGTTTCATACACGTTTCGATGCCCAAGGTTTTGAGAAATAGTCGACCCTCAGCGGTTCGCAAGGCAGGCCGGATTGCTGGCAGCTTGCCATCCCCCTGCGCAACTGGCGGCGCAAGGGTCAAGGGTGTAGGATACGAGTGTGAGGACAGAAGAGTGAGAGAGGCAGGGATGCTGAAACTGGGGGAAAGGTGTTGCTGCACATTCAAACCTGTGGCCACGGAAGCACGCGCACAAATTCTGTGATTGCATAATCTGGTGACCCACAATCATGAATACCATGATCGCCGTGACGATTGCCAGTCATCCAGTTTTGCTTGTCGAAGGAGCGTTGGTGAGGCGGACTCTGTATAGTTACAGTAGCTAACGCATCTACGGCATGGATGTTTGGAATACACAGCTGTTACTGGTTTGGCTGCCTTGGACGGAGGCGTCCACACTTGGGCGCCCAATCGTACGCTCAAGTAAGGAGCCGGAGGGGGACTGGTGGTCAGTGTTAACCACAAAGCGTTTACGAACCAGACAATTAACGCAGAAGGGCCTACAGAGGGGAGCTTTGCTTGACCACGCTGTCCAAATGTTGTGCATATCATAATGTATACATCTAGCAATTGTGGCGAAGTTTGGTAACACAGAACACGACAAGGTTGTGCAGGAAAGCTCAAGAGATTGACCTCCACGGCATGCATCTCACCAACTTGTGACGGCATGCATCTTTGTATGCGCAGGTGTCCGGGCATCACCTGCCTGCATGCACCATGCTGATGACTCCGTTCTACGCCATGATCTATGGCCACGTGCTGATCAGTGCTGGCTGAAGGAGGTGAGGCAGCCTCTGGCCATATCCGGACATCCATACTGTCAAGTGTACTCAGCCAGACAGACACTGGGAATGCTCAATGCACTGCTATCCAAGCATGGTTCAGGATGAATTGTTTCTCAGCGTCGACTCAGTCCTACCTCCTTAAGCCTGCCTTTTCTGCCTTGAACTCCTCACATTGCTGATTGTTGAGTTCACAGTGCTCATCAGGGCTGTGCTGGCTGCTCATCACTGCTGGCTGCTCATCAGGGCAAGTTACATAGCACAGGTACAGCAGCAACCTTGAACACAGAAGCCTTGCCGGCATAGCACAGGCTAAACCAAGTTATTGTAGCAGACAAAGCAGTTTGAGAGCATGATACCTTATTATGTTTCAGTGCGCATTAGTGTTTGCATGCACCCCGGTCTACCCAGCTGTGTAAGGCGACGCAATCGGTCAATATATCAACAATCCCACTAGCGTTATTCGTCTCAAGCGTAAGGGCTGCCCAGTCGTGCAGCGAATGACTTAGCATCCACAAACAAGCGATCATAAGCAAGCGCCGGATGGAATGAGGGCCATACCTCTTGAACGTTCACACGTTTGGGGCGTGCCAATTCAACGCCATTACCTTCAGTGAATGCTATTGCCTGGGATGACAAGGGTTGGCCATGCACGCTGCTCATCCATGCCTTTTTGCCTGCAAGTCACCATTCACTGCACCGTGATGGGTCATTGTGAAGGATGCATTTGTCTGGCCATTGAGCAGGTATTACGCGGGCAGTTCAAGTTTATTATATAGTAGGCTGTCCACTCGCTCGTTTGTTTTTGTTTGTTCTTGCTCAGGGTAGGTCAGAGCGGTACCCATCCCGTTGGGTGTCCGATGACAACTTCCCGGATGTAAACATCAAGGTCACGACAAGCCAGCCACGTCCTTGCCAATGTGGTCACTGTATCGCTGTCCTGCGCACAGGCTTGACCACGATCCCATGTGGTCACTGGATCGCTGTCCTGCGCACAGGCTTGACCACGACCCCATGTGGTCACTGCATCGCTGTCCTGCGCACAGGCTTGACCACGACCCCTCCTTTGGGCGACAAAGTGAGGCCTGCAGTCACCTTAAGCGGAATCTGCACACATACACCCCAATGATAGCAATAACAAGAGTAAAAATAGGACGAAGAATCTCAGAGAAAGGCAGCTAGGAAAGCGAATGTGACGCATGGAAGGGCGCCCGAGGCAGTTTGCGATTGTTTTCTACACAGGCTGTTTAAGCTATTGCCACGCGTTCGTCGTCCCCGACTGTACTTCAATAGTCATGTTAAACATTCAAGAACACCCTTTTGCCTGTTGCATGAGCGAAGAGAATGCATGTCAGCCTGCTATTCTCAAACACGGAGAGGTCACAGCATTTCCAACACGGAGAGGTCATATGCAGCACAACCAACGGAACGCTCTTGGTCATAGCAGCACAACCACAATAGTGCAGCAACAGAACGGTGTCACTCTGTGTCATCAAGTTTTTTGCTCTGTGCTTGTAAGATGTGTTGCGCTTTCGCTGTGCAACGCACACACTGCACATGTTCTTGCCACGTGTGTCTGTTTCCCTCTTACCTGTCCGGGTGCCAATTCAAACGTGAACTGTGAGTAGAGCTTTGCTATCAGGATGCGCGCCTCCTGGAGAGCGAACCTGGTGAGGCAGACAAAGGGACACGTGCGGCTGTGGGGCAGACAGGCTAGCTTAGGAGTGCGGCCTAAAGAAAAAAGGAAAGAAAGTACAAAAGACAGAAGCGAAGAGGACGCCGTTGGCATAAGTCGCAAAGCCGAGCAGCCAACTTGACTAGTAGTCATACAGTTCTACTAGTCGTCAAACCCCACCGCCTATGTGCCATTGCAAGCCACCAAACAAACACAGAAAAACAGTTGAGCTCAACCCCGTGTGTCAACCCCATGCGTCAACCTACCCCATGCGTCAACCAACCCCATTCGTCAACCCCATGCGTCAACCAACCCCATGCGTCAACCTACCCCATGCGTCAACCAACCCCATGCGTGTTGCGTGTTGGTCGCACGGGGAGATGCGGACAACAAACGAATCGGGGAAGAAAGGCCAACAGAAACAAGAAAGGAAGACGCCGGTTGAACCAAGCAGTTAAGCCGAGCACGCAAGCCATGTGCCAGGCCACGTGGGCTGCAGGCCGTGGAAGAAAACATTCAAATGAACTAGCGAAAAAACAAAGCATTCGCCCTGTAGTCTCACTTTGCTCCCGGGCACTGCCTTGCCCCGCCTCCGAAGGGGCTGTAGGCGTTGGGGTGGCTGGGACCCAGCTCCGACTGGAACTGCACACACGCAAAACGTCAGCTAATACATGTCAGGGAAGCCGTCACAGTGCACGGAACGAGGCAATGTGATGATGTCAGGGCAGAGAAGCCAGGCCTAAGAATACAATGACCCTTGCAATGACCCTACAATAACCCTCTTATGCAACTAAATCTAATTTGGGGAGCAGGCCAGCCTGAATCAAGCATGGATAGCAGGGAGATGACCCCAGTTTCCGTCCACTGGCATGCAGATGTGGTCAAGGCCTTGATGCAACCAGCACAAGCCCACCCCCTCTCACCTCCTTGAGCCAGCGTTGGGGCAGAAACTGATCAGCACGTGGCCATATGCTGCCGTCATGGTGCAGGCCATAGATGGATATCAGCAGCATGCTGCCCTGGGGCAGGTGGTGACCCCCTGCCTGCACACAAGCGACTGTTGCTCTTTCTGGAGTTTGATACACACAAACTTTGGTGTGTTCGTGGCAAGCCTTTGAAGCAGCTCTTTTTGTGGTCAAGAAGCGATAGTCAAGAAGAGTGTGCAGATATGAATCTCCGTTCCACCTTTTCAGACTCAGCGCTCAAGTCACATGCCAGTGACACCCGCACTTGCCGCTTCCGGCGTAAAAGACTACACAGCCATGCTTACTACTGCAGATTGTTCCGATAGGTGTACTTTCAGAATGCCAGGCCTCCTTGCGAGGAAGAGCCTTTAATACGGGCAGATGTGAGCTCAAGCCGCATGCTCCCCTGTCCTCTGTCGCTCACCGTCCAGCCCTCGGGGCCTGACACTTCACGCGTTGTTGCATGCGCAGGGGGGTACAGCCTGAGGGCCTCGTTCAAGACAGCGTCCGTCCAAGGCAACTGCAAGTAGAACAAAAAAAAACATAAGCTGGTCAGCTGACTCACACAAAACAATGCTCAACCTGGGCAATGCTTGATCTGGGCAATGCTTGACGACCGGCCAACCGGCCCATTGATACTGTGAGCCATTACCCCACAACATCATGCAGTGCATGCCACGCAGTGCGAGCATTCAGGGCAACTGAGTGACAAAATAACATAAACGCCACGGTCAGCTGACTTCATGTGGCATTGTGCACTGTCATGCAGTGTCATGCAGCTGGCGACATGATGCAAGCAGCCAAGCCCATGCCAGGGCCGTGGGCAGTGCAACGAACGTCTAAATCCGACCTGGCTTGCTTGGACCAGGTAGCATTCTTATAGCATACCAGCTCAACCCAGCGTTTCGCAGTCTTCATAAGTCGTCTCCATGCCTGGCTGTCACAAAAAAAAAAAAGAAGTTTGCCAGTTCTGGGACAATTCCTGTCAATGCCACTGGAACATGTGTTGGTACACGGTGGGCAAAGTGTGTACCAAATCATGCAGGACAGATGGCAATACACCGGTTCCAGTGCAGGATACTCAAACTGTCCCAGAACTGGCAAACAGCTTCTATTTGGTTTGTTGTCCAGCACTTCTGTAAGACTGTGACAGTCCACGATCCATGTCTGAATGGATGGTGACACCTCACTCATGGGTTTCATGGGCCTGAATGACGGACTCGGCCTTATTGACCCGTGTTTACGCAGACCTTGTCTGGCTGTGGCATGCCATATCGTCCACCACCCTGCACTGCACCTTGTCTTCTGAAGTGACCTCCTTGTTCAATCCATGCGCTTGCAGCTCCTCAAACAGCTTCGCCTCGACTTCTGGGTGCTGCATCCAGGGCAACAAAGGATGCACCATGCATTGTGTTGCTGACTGACTAACCTCGTAAAGACCTTGGTAGCCTTCCTCTGCAGCTTATGACAGGTTTGTGACTTCAATGCAGTAGAGCGTGCCAATAGCCGTCATAGCCCCACATGGCATAACATCAACATCCTGCTTGTCGACAGACATGACTGCCTGGGTGGCTGATGACACAAGCATAGTTTCTGACTCGATGCATTCCGTCGTCTGACGTGAACCTGACGAGCCAATCCGCGCACGCTTCCCTTATCTTGCTCAGGGCAGTAGCATGGTACACAGGCAGCCACAGAGGATCACGAGAGACCTTGTGTCGTCCTGTAGAAGCAATAAAAACCGATCTCTTATCCGTCGCCATCTTACGCATTCACCACCCACCGTGGCAATGAGATACATGGCAAACGCCAGTGTGTTGGCTGTCGTCTCGGTGCCAGCAAGGAAGAAGGTCACGCATTGCGCTGCAATTGTGACATCACTTAAGCGCTCCTCAGTGCTTGTGCCCTGGCTAATGCGCTGTTGCGCTGCGAGCAGCAGTCCAAGAAAGGAACCAGGAACCACGCCGGGCTGTCCAGGGATAGTCACTCCTGTGGTGGCTGCTGTGCTGTCAACAGCGGCGGACGGTTTGCGGCTGCGCCAGTCTGACATGAGTTGAAACGACACGTCCAAGATGTCCGTGCGGGCCTGCGGACAAACCACCAGTCGACCATGTTTTTCAAAGGACGTCATAACAGGCGTGTGAACGACATGAAGGCGGGATCAGAACGCAGTGATGCGAATGACGTGATACCAGACCGGTACAGTCACTTTCAGTTGGTCATGCGATCAAATGCAATGCAACTCGCCTTGAGCTGAGGCGCCTCATCACAATTCATATACGACGTGCAGCTGATAACTATGCGTTCACCTTCATCATGCAAGCCCACGCTTTGTCAGGGAAGACAGTAGCCAGCCGGGAGATCAAACTGGCAAGACTGGGTAAGACCACATAGACCAGGCCCCATTTGCTAGCGCCCTGCATTTGAGAAGCAGTTTTTGGAATGTCAAAATACGAGAACTGAAGGTGCTGATGATGCAGGGCCGTAGCAAAGCGATGACCGTGACTATGAGCTTGGTAGTGCCGCGCCACAGCAAAGACTACTCCGTGAACAAGTAAAGCATGATCAACTCTGCGTTGTCACCTGCATTGTCGTGCTTGAAAACACGTCCTTGCACGCCTTGTGTAATGTTGCCCCTGCTTGCTTGTCGCCTTGTCCTTTGACGCCTCCGTCGCCTTCCAAAGAGCGAAACTCGACCCTGCAAGAAGGAGCAGGCGCCATCATAATCAAATCAGGGCTCTGAAATTATCAGTCGCACAGTTGTGTGCGAGGCCTAGTGCTCCTTGAGTCGCAAAATAGCTGTGCGGGAACAAAAACCCGCGCCACACTGGCGCAATATTCACTATCTCTGTCCACGTCCACAGTCCAATCCCCTGAAGTTGTCTCATTTTGCTGGCTCCAGTGCAGTCCATGGAAATTGTCCCAGAACTGGCAAACATCTTTGGTTGCGCAACGCCCTGGGACACAGCGACATGATCCTTGCCGGCGCATTGACAAGCAAACACAAGTCCACGACTTTTGCATTCCTGAACCATCTCACCCATACGCAGTGGTTCCGACAACGTCCAGCGTCAGTCGACTGAGAAGGTTGTGAACGTCCAAATACTCCTCGGGCCATCCCTCCTGTGATGCGTCATCGACCGTAGCCTTGCCTTGGCTGGTCGAAGAGAGCATGTTGCGCAGCCTGTCTGCGCAACTTTGCATGAGCTTGACGTAGCCGTGCAGTGAGCCGGGCGCGAACGCGGGCTGCCAGGCGGACCTCAGTACGCGCCATAGCCCATCCCTGCGTCACGACCCAACGGCAACAGCATTGAACGAATCATCTTAGCAGCAAGTGCCTGGTGATCGGCCTCGCCCTTACATGGCGTCATTATAAGGCCTTTCGTCAGAGGAACGAGCCTCACATATTTTGCCATCCTTGGCTTGCGTTTCGTATGATACATTACCAGGTAAACCACAAACAAGAACGTTCTGGCAGATTACAGGCAGATTACTGGAAACTTAGAGACAGTAGGCTTGTCAGTGCTTGCCTAGACTGGCCCCACCTGCTCTGCAACAGCCCGTCTTGATCCAGCTTACGATGCAGGCCTCGCATGAGCCGAAACAATGGGCTGGAAAACTGGGCGTGGTTGATGTATCTGCTCATCGCCTGCAACCAAGATGCGTCTGACACAGAGCCATCAACGATGTCAATGCAAGCACAGCTGCTGTCAGCAGCACCCCAGAGCATGATCACCAACAACGGCCATCCTGGAACGGCCTCCACGGCCTGGTTTCTAACAGGCAGTATCCTGATTGAAGCATGTGTGTGTCTGCTTGAAGTGTGCATGCTTGAGCACTGCATCAGGGTCTAGGAGACCTGCGTCAGCGCAGGCCCAGAGGACATACTCGACAAAGACAAGCTTGCCTCCCTCAGCAAGCCTCACCGTCCGGGCAAGGTCCGGATCCACGATCACAATCCACATCTGGGCCAGAAAGAAGATCTGCACGGAAACGTGAAACAGCTCAGGAGCAGCAGGACAGGCGCGTGACTGGCGACCATTTCCTGGCCACGTTTAACAGGGTCTGGTTGTGATGGTGAGGGTTGCGGGGATCGGTTATGAAGCCAGCATCACCCCACCTTGAACACAGGGCCGTACTCCTGCCGCCATGCCTGAATAGCTTTTGGGCTGCCGCCCGCCTTCCTGATCGCTGCCAAGTTGCCAAAGAGCAGGTTGGGTTTGGGACCTGCCAGTGCATCATACAAACATCATGATGAGGTAAGATGGTTGCCAGTTCTGAGACAATTCCTGTGTGACGCCCATTTCCACTGTGTGTGTTTTGAAGTGGGAACCTGAGAGGAGCCCTGTTGAGGCAGGGGACTGGGAGCAGTACCTTTTTTTCCCTTCTGAAGTTGATGTTGTTGGTGAGGAAGTCGGCACTAGGTCAGTTAGATTATTGTTGCTAGTTCTACTATTGCCCTGCACAGTATCTGGCTACGTGCCAGCGGATCTGGTGTTGCCTTAGCACCATGTGCAACAGACACGGTTTGAATATGGCCGCACCTGGTATGTCCCGGTACCTCCAAAGCCGGTAGGAAGTCTTGGCAACTTGGAGAGCCTGCGGATTGGGAATAGCACTGCTCGGTAATTGCATGCTTTGAGCATTCTTGGCACTTAGCACGCATCAAAGAGCACGTAGGGTTTCTAAAACCTTTGAACCTGTACGTTTGTCCAGAGCAGATGTTGCATATGTGTGCATGGCTGCGTGCCGACGTGCCTTACCAGTGCTCCTCCGATCAAAACTACTGGTACGGCTGCGACACCGGCAATCACCCAACCGGCATCGGACGCCATGTTCAAGAACCAGAGCTTGGATGATGCCTGTGATAAAGAACGGCCTCCACAGTGTTTGCGAAGATCAGGACGGCAATTTGATCATCCCTGGCGGGTGATGAGAGGGTAAAAAGTGGATCCCAACCGAAAAATGACATCAGTTGGTTGATTGTTGGCCATCATCGGGTCTGGTCCGAATGGCAAGGCTATGAGGTCACAGTCACAAACGTTGCACGCATGCACAAGTTGGGGGCAAGCACCTTCCTTGTGGGATCAGCTCATCATCATGGCGCTCACAGACCTTCAGGTAGGTCCACACTGATGTGTTGCAGCTCTGACTCACGAGCGTGCGCAGACAGCTACAGTGGGCAGCACGCATTGAGCTTGACATGCCATACCTGCTGTGCTTGCCATGCCTTGCAGTGGTCAGCCATGCAATAGCGCCCAAGAAGTTTTTCAAGAAACCCACTTACAAGGGCAAGCAGGCCCGGAGGCAGCAGCAGCAGCAGCAACGACAGCAGCAGCTGCCAGAGGATGAATGGGATATAGCTGGATTAGACAACAAAAGCTGGGACGGCAGACTGGTTGAAGGCAAGTACAAACACAGATATGTGCCTGAGCAGGCTTCTCAGCTGCTACACAGATCACCAGTGCAGGAAGTTTGCAGGGATCGAGCCTGACAGTCATACAATAGCTGGTCTAGTTCCACCTCACACAGAACCGCAAAGAAGCTCAAATGGATACCATCCTGACTGGTCATGGAGCCAGAAAGCCACCTACTGATGCAAGCTGTGGTTGGCGTATGGCAGCTGATTCCTCCCTTGTCCAAAGGGTTCGCATCAACTAGATCCAGAATTACAGCGCCTCAGTGCCTGCTTTGCTTGTAGAAGCGGTCGCTGTGCTGCATTGCAATGCCATGGCAATGCGTGCTTGACTTGTTGGGGGCGTCATGCTTGCGCTTTGCTGCGGAGTGTCATGTGGGCGGCTGCAAAACACCCTGGCTGTTTGGTCTGCAGCACTGCGAGCCGCAGTAAGTGGGAAGCCGTGTAACGATGCTGGTGATGTTTGACAAGGTGTACCTTGCATGCCTATTTCACAGATGGCTTGGCTGACGAAAGCGAGTCATCCTGGCCACCCCTTAATTGGACTCCATTACGAGCCGATGAACCCACAGAACGTCGATCAGCCGACTCAAACACACTGCCCGGTCGGAGATTTAATACTGCCAGGCATCGTCCAGCCACGCCTGATGGTTTTCGTTTTCAGGAGTTTATGGGACAGGAGGGGGAGGAGGGTGGAGAGTGGGAGGAAGACGAATGGGAGCAGGAGGAGTATGGCGTGGAGGGAATGCAGGATGTGAACAGGGATGGTGGGTTGTTGGCAGGCCTGCCGGAGGTTGAAATGGACTCTGGAGCGCCAGACTGGCAGGACACCTTCCTTCTGACTAACCGAGCGAGGCGTGAGCGTGCAGAGGCACAGCGGCGGGCTCTATTCGGCCGCAGCTGGCGGCAGTTGGATGTACGGTACTACCTGCTCCGTCGGGCCGCCCGACGGGAGGCGTTTGCTGCGCTGCTTGCAGAAGCGGGAGCGCAGCTAACCACCGCGCAAGCCCTTCTGAACGCTGAAGCACCGCCCTCCTCTGCCAATCATCACCGCACCACAGGGGCAGTCTTTGGGCAGTTGGGAGCCCCTGCGGCCCGCAGCAGCGCGGGTGCAGCGGGTGCGCGGCAAGGGCCTGTTCCGCTCGCACCGATACCTCGACCCAGCACACCACGGCAACGTGGCGACGGGCCGCTTGACGACTCCCTGCCCCGGCCTCAGACCTTCTTTAAGCTGTCTGCTGCGTGGCAAAGGCGAGTGCTGGCGGAGCGGGTGGTTGCCCTGCGTGCCGCCCTGCCTGCTATCAGCCCGCTGGCGGCCGCCCGCCTGTACTGCACGGCCCCCGTGATGCTGTGTCTTACAACACGCATTGTGGTTGGGCAGCTCAGGGCTCTGGAGCGGGCACTGTCAGTCAGCATCAACTCTGCAGCCGCCAAGGTGTGTGGCCACCAGGTGGCAACTCCCTGAGGGACTTTGAACGTGTTGTGGCATCCGTCACATACTGAACTATCCCTTTTCACGCCAACACCTGTGCATCAAGCTCCACCTGGTTTCCCTTTCTGCACGCATGCTGTGTCGACATTGAGTGAATCGTGCGGTCTCTGATGGCGCTCAGCAACATGCCGCGAACACGCCAGTGTCTGGTCTCTGTGTGGCTTTCTACTGCTGCCCGGCATCCCTTGGTGGCTTTCCACTGCTGTCCGGCATCCGTCAAGGATACACAAGTCTTGCGTGTGAAAACACTGATGTAGTTTGAACCTCCATTGCTGTTGCTCTCGGGCACTGCTTCAGGTGCTCACGTCACTGACCGCAACCTTCATCCAGTTGCCTATCCTTTGACTGCCTTTCAGGTACCAGCACAGCCCTGGGTTGCCCATTTCCACCAACATGCAGGGTGACGTCATTAACAACCCTCGTGCATTTGCCAAACAACAGATCGGCAAAGTAGGGCGTCATGTGATAACAAATCAACAATCTCGGCACAATGTCAGTCACATGGTAGCCAATGCTGACCATGCAAATTGAGCATGACTCGATGCTGTCTGTGCAGATTTCCTTGCGGCCTGCTCTGGGCCTATCCAATGCGCGCCAGCTGCTGTTGAAAGCCGCCGTCATTGCCCACCGCTACGCCACCGCCCCCGCCACACCAAGTGCCATGGCACGTGAAGTGCTCTCCTGCCTTTCCACCAGTCACGTGCTGATGGCCACACGTGGCCACGTGCTGCATGCACGTGCTGAGCTGATTAGCCATGCGCTTCCATGCGGAGAATGGACTGCCATGCGCATGGTTCTGCGCTGCCCACATGTCATGGAGCTACAGCCAGCTGAGGCGCTCAGCCGCCTACACGGGGCAATCCAGGTGCTGAGCGCTACACACACGTCACATGCCGGCATGGAGAAGGCCTGGCCACAGCAGGAGGGTCTGGGGAAAAGCTCCTCATTCAACAGCAAAAATGTTGTCAGCAGCAGCAGCAGCAGCAGCAGCAAAAACGCCAGAGTCGAGTATGTTTCTTTGGGTACGAGCACGGCAAACGGCACAGTTGGCACCGTTGGCAACCACAAGCTGGCTATTTTGCCAGTTACAAGCGGAAGCAGTGGCGGCACTGGCACTTACACAGTTCACCACATAATGGATAATGACAGCAACAGCTCAAGGAAGACCACAAGTGTTATCGCCTCATCCATGCCATGGCTGGGGCTGCTGCAGACGCCGCAAGCAGGTGCGGCTGCTCCACAGCTACAGCCAGCTGCCCTGTCAGGCAGGGCTGCCACTGCCGCCATCGCCACTCAGCCGGCGCTGCTAGCTGTCCCGACAAACGCCCTCACGCAAGCTCTGGAACAGCTCGAAGTCAAGGCAGGGTTGACACGCAGTGAGGCCTTGCGTGCGCTGCAGGCTGCCCCTGATATCATGCAACAGCCTGCTGGTCAATTGGAGGCCACGCTCCAGGCATACCACATCCTAGCGGCCCGGTACCACAGCAGCCTGATCCCTGCCGTGGACAACCACGCAACTAACCCCAGCAGCAGCTTTGCTACAGAGCACGCAGGCAGCAGCCGTTCCAAACGCCGGCCTGGCAGAACCACGCCCCTTGGACACCTTGCCTTGGATTGCAGCCCCCTGCTGTGCACCACGCCGAGGCTTCTGAGGGAGGCAGCTGCTGCGCTTCATGCGGTAGTGGATGCAGACAGCCAGGGGTGGCAGGCAATTTGGAGCCAGCTGCCCAGGTTGCAGTCGCTAGCCACAGGCGATGATGCAAATGTGGCAAAGGTCCAGCCCAGACGAACCACAATTCTTAATCTCAATCCCAGCCCTGACCCTAGCCCTGGCCCTAGCTCCAACCCAAATGAAGACGCGACCGGGCCACAGGACGAGCCCAGACTCAGTCCGGGACGGCATGTGCTGGCCACATCCCTCCACTACGCACCCTGGGTGCTGCAATGTATCCTTGAGGCTTGGTCCGAGTTGCAAAACAGGCCCATCAGCTCGCTGGGCCGCTTGACGCGTGGCGAACGGAGTGGCAGGAGCATGCGGCTGAGCCTTGGCGGCGGTGTGGGTGGGAACTTGGGTGTGACAAGAGCTGTTCGCAGCCGCCGGGGTGGTGATGGGACGCAGCAGGTTGGGGAGCGGCTGATTCAGCGCCGGCCGCCACTGCACCAGCTGCCCCGGCTGCCCAGCGGCGGACGTGTCAGTGAAACCAGCTGGTTGCAGTCGCACCCGTTTGCTGAGAGGTTGCTTCAGGAGCTCCTCAGGCCACGCGCCGCCAGATTCAGGTTAGTTGATTGACGTGCTGGTTGGTTGGTTGGTTGGTTGGTCACTTGGGCAGTTGGGTAATTATGCACTCCGGCCCCATGCACATGCGAATTCAAACTGTCAAGTATCAAACGTCTGTACATGCCTGTACAGCTGATGGAAGAGTACGTTGTGATGTCAAACTCTGGAACATGCATGTATGGCTGCCCACTGATTGTGTTCCTGCACTAGAAATGCCGACAACATAGGCACATACGTATCTGTTTGGTGGAGCCATCTCCTGCCTGACGAACACTGGGTGCGTGATGTACACCCTGCTGTTCCTGCCAAGCTGGGTCTTCGACTGCGCTGCATTATCTCATCTAGAGCTGACAATGTGACCAATGGGTTGCTGCTCTCCTGCGGTTACTTTCAGGCCAAGGCCATACTCGCTTGGTTCAGGCACCACAGCCAATGCAACCGTTGGCAGTCACTCAGCCAACAGCAAAGCAGTGGCTGCTCAGTCAAGGATTGACAGTGGGCCTGCTGAGGCTGGCAAGCCTACACTGGCACTAGTGCCAGCCGCCAAGCGTGCCGCTATAGCCAGACGTCATCTCATGCAGCATGCCGTACGAAAGGCGTTGGAACCCGCCATGCAGGCATGGCAAGCCGCATGGGGTCTGAGTTCAGCTGCTGCGGCATGGGCGTTGTTCTGCATGTCGCCAGATGCCATGCAAGCATCTGCTGGTCTCACTCGGCCAAGCCACACTGAAATGCGTGGCCGAGCAGGCGGACCAGCAGTGCCTGGTGCATCAAGCGGGACGGGGCAAGGGGCACCAGGGGCACACGGGCAAGAACAGCACCTGAGTGCTGCGGTTGTGCAGCTGAGAGCCTCAGAGCAGCAGGTGCTGCGGAGCAGGAAGCAGCAGGAGCATCCCAGCACCTTACCTGCTCAGCGAGCACGCGTTGCGACTGCTGCAGCCACGGGAAATGCAAGGATTAATCAGGAAGCTCTGGATGCCAGAATGGGCCAGCCGGCGGGACAGGCAAGCGCTACCGGCAGGCAAAGGGCGGGAGCAGCCCGGTGGGGTAGTAATTCAATTGGGCAGGCAGCAGGCGTTGCAGGGCGGCAAGGGAGAGTGAATACAGGTGGAAATGATGCAGAGGCTCAGGTGACAAAGGCATCACAGCGGCATACAGAGCGTCTATCGTCTCAAGCTGCAGTGGGCGTGCAAGGCGTTGAGCAAGCTGTGGGAGCTCACCGGCAGAGGCAGGCCAGTCAAGCGCCTGCTGCTGACACTTCAGAACTCTGGCAGCCGTCGGCGGCTAGAGATAGTGCACAGCCAGTGGAAAAGTACGGGGATGTGAATCAAAGCAACCAGGGGCAGTCTGCCTTGGGCTTTCCATCTGGCCCTGGTTCTTTGCCGGCGAAGTCTCCGGCACGCAAGCAGCAAGCATCACCGACTGAAGCACCAGTTGCTGGTGAGGTTGTGCCATCTAACAGCCCAATGGCCCCTGGCTCAGGTCGACAGGCTGAAAGTCTTTCATCTGCTCCGTCCAAGAGTGCTGTTTCTCACGCCTCCTCAGCCGCACCAGGGACTGTGCAGGACGGTTCGGCTGCGAGCAACACCGGTCAGACCAGCACTGGCAGGAATGTGCGGGAGCCGGTTGAACCAGGGGAGGCACCTGCTTCAGAGCAGGCCGCTGTGGCACCAGCCCAAGGTGATGGTAGCTTGCAAGCTGTGGAGAGCACAGGTGCTGGGACCAGGAGCCGGAGGCCTAGGGGTTATGTGGTTCGGAAGACACGGCCACATTAACCCGGTGACTTAGTGCCATGTTGGCTCACTAGCACTCAACCATTGGCCTTTCATTCCATTCAGTATTGCGGCGTCTGCCTTACTCTTGTTCAAACACTGATGTGCTTTTGATGTAGCACATGCAGTCATGCATTGGTGCTTTTAATGTCTGTAGCACATGCAGTCATGCATTTGCTGCATCCTGATTGGTCAAGGCCTTGCTTGCTGTGCCCTCGATTAGTGTAGTTCGCCTACAGCTTGTTCTGTGTGCTTTGGACGTTGCTCGACACATGCTATATGATGTTCCCCAGGGCCTGTTCGCCAGGCGAAACGGTGTGTTGGCCCATGTACGCACGAGCACTGTTGGCGATGTAAATGCGCGTGAGCACTTGGATGGCTTTACAGCAGGTTTGGACCATTGTAAAGTAGCAGTGGAGCACAACCTTAAAAGCTGAAAACAATGTTACTGGCTCTGTAGATACTAGTTTGCACCACAATCTCAGGGCTCGCAAGTAGGCATGATGCGCAAGGAAGGGCGCTGTTCAAGACAGGCAAGGCGAGGCACGCTGCTTTCATCATGTCAGTGCCTGGCTTGGCTGGCTCTACGTTTGATGCAATTCTTATCTGATTAACCTTGTAGACATACCAGGAGGCTACAGTGCCTGCAGAAGCTGAAGAATCCTGTGTATCGAGTACAAGATTGTTTTAGTCCGATAGAAGGCACTGAAAGCAAACGTTCTACATCAAAACAAGCCCATTTGGCGTTCGGGGTGGGTTGGTCCCAAGGTTGTGGCTCGACTTTGGACTGCTATGTTCACGGAGGTATCAACTCCGCTCATGACGAATGGCACGCGCTGTGTACATGTTTATAATGTTTATGTTCTTCTTTGCAATTTTTTACGTGTCAATGTTCACAGTAGAACGCTGGCGCAGTTACCCCCTGCTGGTGGGCTTTATGTGTCCCAAGGTCCCACACTCATGCGCGATGTCTGCACCAGCTGTAGCTTTACACTGAAGCACTGCGCATTATAAAACGAATAATATAGCGTGTGCGCCAACGTAATCTTGTGCGCAACCATTAGCTGTTTTGGAAGGCAGCAAGGTGCCAAGAGCTTTGGAATATAGACCAAATCCATAAGGCAGGACATCAGATCCAGTGGAAATCACATGAACGCTTCATAGAATAAGGCATTGACTGACAAGGGTTATTCAAATCACGCCAATTCTGACGAATGAAAGCAAGGGTGGAACAAAAGCACGCTGATCTTCAGATGCCGTCACTGTCAACAAAGCCTATATCCATTCTTGATCGGTGCGCGTTGTTCACCCTCCCCTTTGACAAGTTAACATCTGCCATGAGCGGGACTTCAGTGCTGTACTTGACCCCCACTTCCCCATGTGACCCTTGTAACTGGCTGGGTTTGCCTGACTTGGCACTGACAAACGTCGTGTGCGCATGTGTGGTTCGCTTCAGTCCACGCTAAGGTGCGCCAATTCACGCTACTTGTACATGTGACGAGAGCACATACGCGCCTACTGCAGCTCCTTGTCGAACTGGAAGACGCCCAGGCCCTTGCCCACACGGCGCAGCTGGCTGACCAGCTCGCTTGCCGACTTGACGGACTCCACCTGGTCGGCCAGAAGGTCGCCTTCTGAAAACGCACGGTACACCATGAAAGCGCACAAGGTGTGAGCATACACGTTACGTGACCAGACATGACAGTGGTTGTAAAAGCGAGTCGAGCACAGATGGACCTGGGTAAGTTGCTTGTACGTATCAACACCATGCAAGACAGGCCTGAGCAAGCGGCCACAACCAATGGCAGTTAGACTGCACACTGCTCTTGCATGGTTTGATCGATGTTACATCTTTCAGTGCAGCATGTGAGTCTGCCTCGACAGCGCTGTCACAACTTAAACTGCCGCTGCCATGTCCCGCAGCACGCCACACGTCATGCCTCAGAACCCCACGCACGTACCAACAAAGTCAGCCAGGGACGCGTCGCCATGCTTGTCAGCCATCTCGTGCAGGTCACGCAGCTTCTGGAAGTTTAGCTGTGCATCACGCGCATGCATTGAGAGACACGGCTTTCAAAGCAGGGCGGGCAAGACAAGTTCAGGACGCAGTACACACAGTCACAGGCAGGTGTCAGGTACGCGCGTGCGGAAGCAGCTGAAGCTATGCTGAACACATGGTACCTGAGCCGAACAGCAGACCTGGTCTTTTCATTTGCCAGATTAAACAGCCTGACCATCTCCATACAGCCCATCTGTATACAATCATCGCTCTTCCGCCAGCTACTCCCTGCAGCTATCCCTGCAACTTCCTCGCACCTTCTCCAGCGAGAGAGCCAGCTCCATAGCGTACAGGGCCTCGCCCTTTTCAGTGTGGTTGAAGTCAACCTCAGGCAGCACAAGCGACTTGAGCTTCACGCGGCCGCCACGCTTGTTCTGCACAGGGGGCAGACAGGCAGCCTTTGTAATCCTTACCTTCCGGTCCTTGCTAACAATGTACGCATACATCTGCCACAGTTTCTGTGCGTATCAACTTTGAGCTGTTCATGCGTGTCATTCAGGGGCTTGAATTCAGAGAACTAGGCATCTCCCTTGCACCTGCATGCAGTCCCATGCCTCGTTACCTGGTACTTCATGAGCAGCTCGGCATGTCCCCGCTCCTCATCGCTGCTCTCCTGCAGCACAGCAAGGCGCATGGCTTATCGTTTACCACTTTTCAGACCCAAACAAAACATTGCACAAGCCGGACACCTCGCTGCACGGATCATGCACGAGAGAGTTGCATGTCTCGGTGACTTGGCCATTGAACATTGGCCGTGGACAACGCACACAACCAGTGGGGTGCAGCACCTGTGTGCAGCCACCCTGCAGGGTCAGGAGCTGTTTGAGAACCAACGTGAGAAACTCGGTTGCAGGGTCAGGCAGCAAACGCTACAGAGTGTGGCAGATGACGTAGGGTTTGCATGAAAAGCAGAAAGATGTGAGCGGCTCTGCGAGATTTGTGATTTGCACAAAGCTTCTATGCTGGGAAGTTCAGAGACAGAAATAAAAAAACTTGTGTTGGGGCACAGGAGGTGAGGCAACTCACCCTGAAGAACTTTGCAAAGCCGGGCAGGCCCACATTGTCGCGGTCAAAGAAAGCGAAGAGGGCATGGTACACGTAGGACACCTGGTACTCGATGTTGATCTGCTCGTTCACTGCAGAAAAGAAGAAATGAGAAAGGCTTCAGTGAATGATGACTAATGTGTGCACCAGACCGTGACTTCTATTGGGTGGAGTGCGCTGTGGATGCTGTTGAAATGCCGATGCTGCTCAATGGTCACTCTCATGCGCGTGCCAAGCACAGGCTGTTAAACTATTTGATGATCACCCATTTCATGACCAAGTTACACCTTGACCCATGAACAGTCAATTGCAAAGTATGAACTGAGGGTGGTGATCCGGACCTGCAGCCTCGCACTCTGGGTGGTAGTTGACTCGTGCAAGTGACTCGTTGAGGGTGTTGGTCTTGTCCACGGTAGCCAATTCGGCCTGCACCTGCGGCAATGACATGGAGCAATAGGAACGTGAAGCTCGGAAAGGTGTTTGGTATGCATGCTCACAGCTTGCTACATTTGACATGTGCGCAATGCCTGGGCTGACGTGTGCAAAGCAGGCCTTGAAGGTCCAGGCATTTTTAAGAACAACCTCCTGATCATTAAGCGTTACAAGGCAAGTCAAAGCCATGCCGCGCTTCCCGTGATGCCACGATTGGAAATCGCGCGATCTCACTACGATCAGTGCAATGCTCTTCGTACTAGTAACACGTCCTGGATGTTGACGTGGGCGATCAGCTGGGTTTCGCAGCCGCTGAAAACCCTCGGCATGAGGCCCAGAGCTCTGGGCCAGGTGTCAGGGCGCTAATCATTGCTTCGCGAATGCAGTGCTGGCGCCTTCAAAACCTAGAGAATGCAGTGCCCCCAGCATCGCCATTCCGGAGGGAGGCGGGCACTCACCGCCGAGAAGGGCTCGAACACCACGCCTGTGAGATCCTTGACCTCAGTTGCTGCCTTGCCCGCGACTAGCTTTCGGCTTGGAACTCGAGTGGATGTCGCAGCAGGGGCACTCAGTCGGCGGACATTGCTGCCGGAAGCGATTTGCAGCTGCGATGCAGCGATTGAATGCGCCATTGCTGCTTTGTTGGGCTTTGGCTAGTCTGTAGAAAGCGAATACCTTGATGATGCAGATGGAACCCTTTTCGAGATGCCCGGGCTGTTATTCGCTGTTTGTAGTTGTCGTTTGTCTGACAAACTTCAGCCTAGTTTCAGCCAAGGAAGTCAAGTCACTGACGTGCAAGCTTGTCATTGGCGTGCACTTCTCGTTGAGCGTGAATTCACCGTGGATACCTTGTTTGCCGTCGCTCCAACGAAGCCAGTTCGAGAAAGTCAAATCATGTGCGACGGGCCTAGCTCGCTGTAAACAAGGCCTTTGCTGTTGCAGGGACCTGTCAGCATTCTAATCAGATGTTTGTTGCGGCTTTTCTGGCATGCTCCATCCGCCACAGCATGCGTGGCATGGCATGATCACACAACAACGGCGAAGCAGTCGAGAGGCAGGACACTAATACCGCGTGACATGCACTGCAACACGCATGGGACTGCTTTTGAAACATGATAGCGGCAGGCAATACAGGCCAAGTGTGGGTCTCATGACGGTGTTGAGAACAGGTTGAGTAGGTGAGCTGCATGGCAGCAACCAACATCCTGCAGTGTACTCGGTGTGTCAGGCAAGGCTGCAGACGCATTGAGGAGTGTCCCATGGGAAGTGTCCCTGGCTTGATGTACTTGGCGTAAAAGCTGAGGATAGTGGACAGAAGCTTCGCAGCTGGCATCGTAAAAGTAGCGCGGCGCAATCTCAGTTGAACAAAAACACACATTGTTACTAGCGTATTGCACCGCGATGGAGCGCAGTTTGAACAGTTTTTACTGTGCTATGCGGGTTTCAGCTGTTCCTCTATAATGGCTGGTATGCAAGACGATCGTCCGTTTGGTCAGCCTGATGTTGCAATACTGACAGGGACAGTGCCTATTTCCGATCGGTCTAGTATCCGATCAGTCTATATGACCATAGCTGTAAGGGGAATAGCACCCCATGGAGGGTCTGTTAACCATATAGTTGCAGTCTCCGTAGCAGCTTGACAGGGTCTCAACTGACCCTGTACTGAGGTTACTGCCCAGTCTGCGCCATCACACTGGCGCAGGGTATCCTCAGCGATAGCCTACAGCATGGCTTGCAGGGCCCTCAATGAGGAAATCTAATGCTGCGAGCTGCAGAGCAAGAGGGTAGGGTGACACAAGCCCACTGGCAGCGGCATTGGCACTACACCGTGACATTGCGTAGGCCACCATAGGGTTACGCTTTGGTGGCCTACCTACTAGTAGCCTACCTACTAACCCTACGCTGGCAGTGCTGGCAAGTACTTTTTCTTGTACACAGCGTTTTCTGTTCAAACGCATTAAGCTCATGGTGCAGTTGTGTGAAACTTCAAATGTGCAAGGTCTTGTCTTGGCTAGGTTTCGGCTTTGGTTTTGACAACCATTGTGGGTTTAACCATGATAAGCTATGTAATGATGATTGTGATTGTGATTGCCATAGCTACCTCGGCAGTCAGGTAGCCAGGTAGGCAGGCAGTAGCTTGGCAGAACGAACAGAACAACAACTGTTTCAGTGTAGAATAGAAATTGGTGTCCCACCGTGACTAGAACTCGGTTGTATCAATCAATCAGAAGTCGAGTGCAAGTCAGGCTACCTAGCCAGCAGACCAAAGTGCATTGACAAGCCACAGTATCTGTACCCACAGTGACCACACTGTTAGCGTGCCATCACAGTTGGCAGGCTTGGCCTTGAATTGTCACCATGACTTGGCTTGGCGGCATAGGCATAGGACCTGAGGTCTTTAGCCTCTCCAGCGCGCCTCTACTGTGTTCCATGCACTTGAACCTTACCAAGCGTACAGTCTACCGACTGCAAGCTGCATACTGAGTCCCAGAACCCACCTGGCTATCGGTGGCCACCAACTGAAGTCCAAACCACCAAGTAAGGCCGCATCTTGTGCCTGCGGCCAAGGTGCGACGAAGCTGTCAACGCAAACCGCAGAGTTTGGCAAAGGTCCTGCTGTTTGGAGACATATCCTCTTCCCACGTGACAAGATATGGTGTTTCCGTGACGGGTCAGGGTGTCCTCTGGCCCCCGAACTGGTCTGCATATGCATACTCCAGCCTCATTTCCCCAGTCTGAAGCAGCACACATTTTTTATGGTGTGCAACTACACACAGTCAACCAGCAAACTAGGAGCAGTGCAACCCGCTGCAAGTATGTAAACGTGCCCACACACCTGCCCGTGTTCCGCAGTCCAGGCAGCCCCCAGGGGCAGGTAGGAAGCGGAGCACCGCTGAGCACACACCAGGAAGGCGGCGCGGGAGGGCGCCTGGGCTGCCCACAGCTGGGCCTGTTGCGCTGCCACATCCTCGCAAATGCGCAACTGGCATGCAAGACCCTGCACATGCATGTACACACATGTGCCTGCACACATGCGCAAGTCACATACATGTGCGTTCACACACGGACAACTGGCATGTGAGACCCTCATCGGTGGCACTTGCATGACCCGGGACGTGCATATTCATATGTGCAGCCCTCCTGCCAGCCTAAGCCAACAGATTAGTTGTGGTACCAGCCCAGCCCATCCCCCCACCAGGCTGGTTCCTTGTTTTGAAGACTCAGACCCAGACCCTCATTGGTGGCCTTAGACCAAGCCCAGTCGTTCAGCACCATTGCCCAACCCCAGCGCCAC
Organism: Chloromonas sp. AAM2; assembly: GCA_004335635.1. Taxonomy (NCBI): domain Eukaryota; kingdom Viridiplantae; phylum Chlorophyta; class Chlorophyceae; order Chlamydomonadales; family Chlamydomonadaceae; genus Chloromonas; species Chloromonas sp. AAM2. The sequence goes on along the minus strand of QAXH01004056.1, from coordinate 913 downwards.
ACACAAACGTGTCTATACGTAATGCTCTTGCCAGCCAAAGTCCCAGCCCCACCCATCCATGTGTGCGCCAGCACATGGGCCATCATCGCCGCCTGCTCCACCCCCGCCTGCCCTATCAGTTGCATGGCCCCATTTGCATGTGCGTGCTCTGGCGACATGGCCGGGCCAGCAGCGGGCTGTCGCTTGGTGGGCGTGCCTCTGGGATTGGCTACGTTAATCTGCACACTGCCATCCGCACTGGCAGTTGTGCTGAGGCCCAACAACCTGCGGGCAGTTGGGCAGTTGATGCAGATGACATCGAAGTTACCTACAGCAGATTGAATTGCTGCAGTTGTTGGACTAGGACGGGCAGGCACACAACACAAAACATGGCTTGTGCAAGTTCAGACATACCGTCTGCATCGTGAAATGCACTTGTTTGGCGTAGCCCCAGCCCAAGTTAAACTTATGAGACACCGGGTAAACGTGCTGTCAGCCGGGCGCCTGGATCTACCATATTCTACCTTGAGCTGCTCGAGTCCAACTCTAGCCTACCCTAGTACCTTGACACCCCTGGCACACGTGACTCCAGAAGCGCCAGTTTGCTCATGAGCTCTGTGTTGGCTGCATGCAATCTGACCAGCTCCTCCTCCTGAGAACCTGATGAGGCCAGGCCACGGGGGGAGGCAGACCCGAATCGGGAGGCCTGCAGGGTGCATGAGCAGCGAGTGGCATTTGCAGGCTTGCGGGGAACTTGTGGGCCAATGAAGCACAACAAATGGCCCGTCAGCGTGTGAACTGAAGCGTTTAGTGTCCAGGCTGTTCAAGCACTGGGCATGCTTGTACGTGGACTTGGGTGCCTTTTCCATCAGATGGCTTTGGTGACTCAGTGTCTAGCTGAATAGGCAACTGAGGCCCGGCTACTAGGTCGAAG